>JAECUM010002202.1:0-104809 GCA_016617855.1 Megalonaias nervosa
CATCTTTATGATGAGAAACTTCTTTATGATGAGAAGCAAATACGGAACTTGCGCAGGCGCGCGAAGGGGCCAAGCAGTATCTTGACAAAAGTAATTTGGTCGACTTAAACTGAGTAATCAAATTTAGGCTCTGTTATCATCACCCTGTCAAATAGATTTCACACTACTTCTAATCTAAACAGCGTTCGACACCAGTTTCTGTAACAAGATATCTACACAAAGTAAGAAAAAAGTCTATCTGGAATCATTCTAATGCGAGAGAGAGAGAGAGAGAGAGAGAGAGAGAGGGAGGGAGAGGGAGAGAATATTTATAATGACGAAGGTATCTTGGTACTGATAATAATTATCGCAAAATATTTTCTCAATGATTATCGTTTAATTTTATAGCAATCTTTGGTTAATTGAGAACCTTACCGACATTGTTAAATATTTGACTTGGAGGGACATGACTTTTGTTTGAAGACCCTTTAAATATGACTAAAACATATTTCATTAAGTGTCCCATGTACTAGCCATAATATTGGCGAACATAAAACGTTCTGATTATGTGAAGATTTTATATCAAGTCTTCCATCTGTGTATATTTTCTTCAGCTTGAATATACTTTTTTCTCTGTGGCACCAAACCAAACATGTAGTGGACAGCCATAATGTTTTACGCATTAGACCAAAACATGTTTAGAGGTGACATCAGAGGGTGGGGCAAGTGCACACCCCCTCTTGCCCCTATGCGCAGACACCCATGCTCCCACATGAAGATAAAATGTGTTTATTAATAATTATCAAATTATTCAAAGTAGAGAGGGAGCTCGCAGACATTGCTAATGAAATTAACTGGTGTTCATCGATGTATGGACAAAATTCAATCTATGTAATTAACATAATAGTTAAACTAGATAAATATCATTAATTCGCAGTTTAATTTCGATTTATGTTAAGCAGTTGTATCACCCATTGGTGTTAAATGTAGGTTCTTATATATGCCATTAGTTCCACAGCTTTTTCATCCATTTCGTGTCAAATGTTCATTCTTGTATGTCCAAACTAATCCCATATCATGTTATCACCCATCTGGTGTTAAATGTTGATTATTGTATGTCTAACTAGTCGTACAGCTTTTTATCACCTTTAAGTGCTAAATATTGATTCTTGTATGTCCAAGTAGTCCTACAACCTTTTATCACCTACTGTTCTATGTTTATAAACATTTTGAGAAATTTCTTACTTAAAAAACCGAAATGCTAACGTACAAAATTGGATTATATATATATATATATATATATATATATATATATATATATATATATATATATATATATATATATAAAATTGATTTTAAAATCGTTATGTTCTCATGTGAACTCTTAATAGTTGTGTCGACTGCCGTTTCATCTTAATTTGTCTTGCATGGCCAAATTATTGATCTGAATATCTCTCTATCTTTCCCAAGCCAATCCGCTATACCAACATCATGCCTATCCGCTATACCAATACCATTAATAATTTGTAATTTTACTTAATCTGCTTCGTCTGTTGTTAGACCCGAATTGGCAAAGTTCAGTACTGTTCGTGTTATATAAGTGGTCTACTGTTCCTGTATCTTTGTATATGATTTAAGGCTTTATAAAGGATGCTATATTGCCAAAAATCACAGATGAGAGAGAGAGAGAGAGAGAGAGAGAGGGGGAGGGAGGGGGAGAATATGAGAATCCTAATCCGGTGTACAAGAAAACTACTTGTGTGCGTATTGTTGTGTGTGTATTTTCACCGAATATATTTATATATCACCAATGTATTTTAACATTATCATTTATTAGACCTAATAGTAAAAGTACTTTTTGTAACTTATCAATATGTATCAGTTCTCTAAGACATAAATTGTTGAATTTTCCATCAAAGAACTTTCTCTGAAAATTTGCAACTTGACATAAATTGAAACTATTAGAAATGACCAGTTATGTTTATGGAGGGGGATTACCGCCATAATTATATGCATGTACTTTCTAATCTTCCTTCATGCATTATTGTAAATGGCTGCTTGCAAGATCTACTTTCATAATTATATCTATGTATATTAAATTCTTCATTGATGCAAATTGTACCTGGCAGATTGCAAGTGCTACTTTCCTTCTGCATTATTGTAAATGGCTGCTTGCAAGTGCTACATTCCTAATTCTAGCCATGAATTTTCTGTTCTTCATTGATGCAAGCTGTAAATGGCTGCTTTTAAGTGCTTAGATCTATACTTTGCTTCTGCGTCACTGTATCTTGCAGTTTGTCAACTACTGAATTGATTCTTTAGTTTGTCGTATGGCAAATGCTAATTCAGTTACTACAAGTTTTAATATTCTGTTTATAAACTTGCTATATCACAAGTTACACAGATTGCACCTTCTAAAATCATGATTATAATGTAGCATCAAGCACGTTGCAAGTTAGCATCTCGCAAGCTATCATAAAATAATGCCTCATTATGACAACAGATGGCGCTGTGACACGACAATTTCTTACAAATGCGACTACTCCCCTGACAATAACAACAAGAGGTTATACCACTTTATGGCATGTTTGGAGCGTCTTATTTAAAATATCATTCGAATTATATTACCGCATTACAGTCAGCTATTTCTCAAAGCATTAACAATCGAAAAAGGGGTGACCAGCAAGAAGCACAAAAGAAATTAAATGTTTCAAATTGTATAAAATTAAATGCATGTACACAATATTATATTTCCGCTGACTCTTCCCACTATGACAATGAAATATCCAGGATATTTGCGCTTACATATATTTACATAAAACAACAGATGCCGTTATGGCTCGTGGATTTCTAGGTCAATAAAAATATTTGCAACATCTGCAACAAGTTGAAATAAACTTGTTGAAACACAATAAATTTAAAGGTTTAATTCCTATTGAAACAGCCATGTAACGTTTTGCAAACACAACAGTTTTTGTCTTTTGTTTGTTGGTCTTGTCTATGTTTTGTATTTGCCTTTGACAAAGTCTCATTAAGAGTTGAAAGCGCTCAGGCTAGTTAGATACTAGTTTTGCACTGTTCGTTGTCAGTTTATTGCATATACATACATACATACATACATATATATATATATATATATATATATATATATATATATATATATATATATATATATATACACACAACATATATACAACAAGATGTAAGGTAAATATTCAAATTATACAGAATTCTTATGTGTGGCATGGATGATTATACAATAGCCATCAAGTATTATCACTAGTTGTCTGTGACAGGAATCTCATATCTCCAGTTTAATTTAAAATCTCCAATTCCAATACAATAGCAAGAGGCGAATGACTTGAAACAAGGACATCACATAAAAAGCATATTTTGTAACATAGCTATATGCTACAAAAATATGAACTTATTTCATTATATAAGAAAATAGATTCTAACATTATGAAATATATTTTCTATAACTTAATATGAGGAACATTTCCATACAATTATGAGATACTTTATTTTCACAGATATAAAACTGGAAACAACATTTTTTTTTAATTATTTAAAAGTGTATTCATCCATATATGAATCGATATTTATAGTACAGATAAGATGATTGATTGCAAGGTACTTCACTGATAAAACATCAGACTCCTTTGGTAGCAATTATAAGAATATAATATATTAAATATAAATAACGTTGCTACTGCTGCCAATAACCAGCTCAATTAATTTTTATTATTACTGCTACAATACAGTACCAAACTTGCTTGATACATTTAGATATGAAATTAATGTACTAGTTATAAAGATTAATACAGATTTTTACATGTCTCTTCTACAGATGTGATTGTTTTCTGTTAGAAGAGTAAGCCCCCCCCCATAATTTTTTAAAAACGTTTTAAAGTTTGTAACGCTATTCACAGCTCATTCTGTTGTAGCATCCAACACACACACACACACACACACACACACACACACACACACACACACACACACACACCCGCCACTCGCATAAACAGCTTCATTTGTCTGTGATTTTGTCATTATTTTATCCTATTTAAAATATAAGTTAATATTGTCATGACACAAAAAAATATCAGCACAATACAACTATGCAAATAAATAGAAACTATATACAGTCCAGTGTTTAACTTTTCATAGGAAATATTAGAGAAAAATAAAAATTTAATGTAAACCGGCATTCATAAAGCTGACATTATTAGATGAATTAGTCTATAAAAAAAATTATCATACAGGTAGGCAATTATAAGGAACAAATATCTGGATTGTCTTGTTACATTGTTCTTAAAGATTTATTTGCCAATCCCTTTTGTTTTTCACTTTCACATGAATAAAACATGAATAAAGACAAGCTTTACACACAATTTGGCTTTTTAAAGGATTAGACATACACTCATTATTGCAAATTCTGAGGAATTAAACCGTAAATTCTGGATTCGCCGGGACACATTTCTTCATGTGTACCACATACATTTGTAAATTATGCCTCAAGAGCAGTCAGGTCATATTCCTTAGTGACAGTTTCATGAATTAATCCCAAAAAACATTCCATTACTGAATCTGTATTCAAAATATACACTGTACAAAAATGCTCACGTTTTGGAGAATTTGTTTCTTGCGGGCAATAAAATACTTGTTTGCACTTGATATGAGCAAAAATAGTGAATTTGCTAATATGTTTCTTTTTTTTCTTTTTTTTCTGATGTTTGGATCTTCACAAAACTATTATATTTATAAACCTGAGATGAAATTTTAAATTTCGTCTGTTCTCCCTAATATATGTGCCTTGGAACAATGGATAAGGTAAAAGTAGTATATGGGGCCACTGTAGGGACAAAGAGACCTTAATGTTAAAAACGGGTATATCAAAATTGGTGACAATCAAAATTGGCGACAAATATTGGGCTTGTTGAGCGACAAGAGAAATGGAACAGGTGGGGTAACGTCACGATACTGGCATCAATGTTGCAATTGGCTGACCTGAATACGCGTGGCTGCCCTAGGTCGGGACAAATGCAATAGAGACAGAGACATAGAAACATGGTTAGAGACATAGACATATACAACACAACCCTAGATTGATGAACATCAATCTATCACACCTAAAATGTCAAATCGAATAAAAAACAATTTAAGTAAGAGAGTAAGGCTTTTCCACTAAACATAAAATATAAAATCTAAAAGGATTTTTAGGCATTAAAGAATAATCTTTTCGAGGCAAAGGAGTGGCCCTGAAAACGGCCATTGGTGTTTATGTTAACAACATTTCGTTAACATAGAAAACAACTCAATGATCTTCTCTTTTTTAAACATCGTCATAACTCTGGACCGTAGATGATGACTCGCTTCAGACAACCTTGTATATAGGTGCATTAGCGTCTGTGTGCAGTGAATCGTTGCGACATTGTTTTTTGAAACATGACGGAAACTACGAAGACGATGAATTGGGGTGCACCGGCCGTGGAGAAGAGAAGCGATGATATAGCAGCGGTTGCCAAAGTCAGCACAGGTCTACTTTCAGTAGAGGTCGATTTTAATTGGGATTTAGTGGATTTTCTCTCTTCTTCGCAAGAATTTGTTCCGGTATCAGTACCGTCATCACATTCTCCTGCATTACCACACGTCGAGGATTTTAAACAGAGAAAAAAGAAGAATTGGAGAAATTTTTACAATAGCAGAAAGAAACAGCAACAGCAACAGGAAGAAGACGAGGCCAGAAGGAAACGACACGAAGAAGAAGCAGAAAAGAAACAAAGTCTAGGAGTGAAGGAGAACAGTGAAACTGAAACGGTAACGGTACTCTTGGACATTTTGGCAGAGTTAAGGAGTATGCGACTTCTTTATTACGACCCAAGAGGAAGAGGCCTTCCCGAGCCAAACAGCCCAACCCAGTTACTACGCCTGAGATACCCACCCTAGTGAGTTCTACCAAATCATCGACACGAGCAAGTCCAGAAGTAGGCCTTGGCCTTGGCAAAGGCTTAAGGCAGTTAAAAGCTGTTTACTTCTCGTTCCAGAAACCAATAGTCCTTTTCAGGGCCAACCATTTCTTTCGAATAGATTTAATATGTATTTTGCCAGAATCATAGAAAACTCAAAATCCCTTCTTTGCTCTATGATGTACGTGTGTGCGTGCGGAGACACCTTTTTCAGTCTGGTCTATTCAGGAACAAATTTTACAATCCAGTTCAATTCACAACACAACACTTAAAAAAGTTCATAGACTTCTGTGTCATTTTTCCTTTCACTCTCTCTGTGTTTTAAATTTCTTCACTTTCACAAGTTTTTTCTCCTCCTCTTCTTCCTCAATTTTTTCTCGTCTTCTTTTCTTCTCTTTCTGGGCTTGTAGGGGTACTTCCTTTGCTGAGAGCACCTCTTCTTCTTCCTCCAGGTCCTGTTGTTTCTTAAGGCAGTCTGAAGACCAATGTCCTTTCTCTTGACAATGATAACAGATATCCTGACTTTTGTCTCTTTGGACACTGGTCTTGCTTTTCTTGATGGTCTGGACATTTTGCAGCCCAATGCCCTTTCCTCTGACAGATATAGCAAGTATCTTGACTTTTATCTCGAAAGGGGGTGGAGGAGTCCGTCGGCTTGTCTGAGCAAAATTTAAGTATGACACCTCGCAAAGCTCTGATTAGAAGTTCGATCTGTGTGGGCTCTTCCATCCTGCTGGTCGGTTTGAGAGTGAAATGAATACTGAAAGGGAAGGCACTAGTCCTTGATATATGCACTGGTCTGACATGAATATATAGGGGTCCATGGCGTTTCAAATGTAGTCATTTGACTTTTTGCAGTCAAGATGAAACGATCGCATCATTTCGTAAATAAAGGAGAAGAACGTAAGAGACAGAAACGTGATTTATCACCTCAAACAGTAGCTGAAGGCTTGGCTCAAATCCATGCCAGCGATTTTGAAGATGCCGTGAGTGAACCAGAATCCAGACCCAGAGAGTTTACACCAAACCAAAGTCAGCCATCAACACCACTAAGCTCTGAAAAGCATTACAACATTAGAGAGGTGGAAAAACGCTCCTCTAGAAAAGTTTAAAGATTTCAAGTCCGACGTCCGTTGGAGAAAGCAGAGGGGTTCATCACCAATGTGTGGGATTCTTTGTTAACCACACTGGATAAGCAATGTGAAGCCAAAGAAGACGATCGCTTGAGACTTTCCATTCATCACGACAGTTTGGAATTCCCCGTTTGGATCGAGTTTAGCACCCCATCAGAATTGACACCTTCCAAAGTCATCGACAAGATTCAACACGTGCAACAATCCAACGACAAGTTTCGCATCACCGATGGAAACGTGACACTGTTCGTGACCCACGTGTCTCTTCCCCAAGGGACCGGACGCAAAAAGGTGTTATTGGTAGGCGACCTTCGCAGCACCAAAAAGATCCTCGTCCGATTTAACAACCCTCAAGACCAGATGTGTTTAGCCCGTGCCATCGTCGTAGGAAGAACTATGCCGACAAGAATGACACGGCAGAATGGAAGAGTCTGGAAAACTATTCAACGATCGGACCGAGCCATACAACGAAGAGAAGCAGAACTCCTGTTACAACAAGCGGGAATATCCATAGACACACCCTGTGGCATTCCTGCAATGCAAAATTTGCAAGACGTTTCGGCTCCACGTTACACCTTGAAAGTACACCCTCAAGAAGTACTCGGACCTCTGTTGTTTCGAGGCAAAATTTTCCAAGACGGAAAATACATTCATGTCTATCATCACGATGAACATTTCGATGCCATCACCAGCATCACCGGATTCCTGGGATACAGATATTATTGTGAGAAATGTGATAATGGCTATAACAATCGAGAGCAACACAAACATTGTTGATCGAGATGTGAGGAATGTTTGGCCTCTAAACCCTGTCTGGACGATGGACAAGAACGAGTGTATTTCTCACCTTGTCAGCGCACTTTTATCATCCCTGCCTGTTACCAATAACATCTGTCGCCATACTGTGGACTTGGAACACAAATGCTACATTCAAAAACACCATTCCAAACAAGAGGACGACGATGACCAGAAGAAGAAAGGGAATTTCATCTTTTTCGATTTCGAATGCATGCAAGAGACCGACATTCACATTCCTAATTTCTGCGTGACTCATCGAGCGTGCGAGAAGTGCATCCAAGAGCCTACCTTTATTCATTGCCCTCACTGTAGCAAGATTCCTGGAGGACGTGAAATAATCTTTCAGGGACCAAACACGCTAGCCGATTTCGCCCAATGGATCTTAAACCCTATCGACGAGACTTGGAAGAAAGGACATCGAACATTACGGAGATTGTCATCGCTATGCCAAGGTGATGGCTTACAACTTCTCAACTACTATACGGAACAAGGCACCGACGTCCTAAAGTGACTTTGAACGGAGCCAAAATCATTTCCATGCAAGTGGGAGAAGTACAGTTTAAAGATTCGATGAGTTACTTGGCCATGCTTTTGAGTCGAATGCCTAAAACGTTTGGAATGACAGAAATGACCAAAGGCTATTTCCGCACTGTTTCAATACTGAAGCCAATCAACACGCCGTTTTGTCTCATTTGCCTGAGGCTCACTACTATGACCCAAACAGCAAGCGCACCGATCAACAAGAAGCTTTCTACGCTTGGTAGCAGACTCACGCTTCGGACCCTTTCGACTTTCAGGAAGAAATGTAAAGTATTTTCTGTGTGGATAGTATAGTGTGTGCTTTTCTTCTCTTCCCGTCTGCGTGGAAAGTGTTACGACCATGTAGTTTAATTACATGTGTTTTAAAATTTGAATTCTTTCTACTTCATTTTTATTTCGTTATTATAATTTTTTATTGTGATGATGATTATGTTCGCAGGGTCTGATATTTTGATAGAAACATCGTGTTTATTTAGAACGCAAATGCGACTCGCGTGAGCACGATTTTTACATGTCGGTTTGTCGAGTCAAGTAAACAGTTGGCAAAAGCTATGTAAATGATTGGTTGTGACCACGGTCATTTCTATTTATACTTGTTGACATTCTATGCTGCGGTGGCGAGATTTCGAAATCGCCATGTGTTCTTCGTGCGTGTACATGAAATGACGTTTTAGTTCGCCTTAAATACTGAGGTACCTGCGAAATAGTCTAGAGTCATATTTTAACACCTTAGAGAGTCACATTGTAACATCTTATAGAGTTTCTAATACCTTAAAAAGAAGGTATTCTTTTGTGCTGGAAAGAGTTGTTCGTTCGTACGTCTGTAGAACGACATGTGTTTTGTTATTCATGATAGCTGCGCTTCACCTACCTTTAAACAATAATTATTTTCCCTGGAGAACTACACAACTGGCTTTGGACAAAGACATTTAGTGAAATTAATTCTAAATTGGAACAGAACAGTACAAATTGTGATTCACAGTGAAAATTCTGGACACTTGTGTAAAACCTTCGTCTGACGTCATCATCCACCATCTTGGAACGGAATTGAGATTCAGACTACTTTAATTAGAACTGTTTATTCACAGGACTTGGTTGTTTTTTTACAATTTTAGGACAAATTTTTGGGTCTTCTTCGTAAATCGTAAGTCTTATTTCATATTTTCACCTTTTCACCGTGTTTTCTAGGGAAATAAATTAATTTTGTTTAAACTTACAAAGCTTGTTGTCGTCATTCTTTCCTTTATGTTACTTTAAACGAGCCGATACGTAACGATATTATAGTGTTTTTCTTCTCTTCCCGTCTGTGTGGATAGTAGATATCCGGCTTTTGGATGGTAGATATAGTGTGTTTGTGTACGTTCGCGTCCGTTTGTGTGGATAGTATATATGGTGGTTTTTCTTCTCTTCCCGTTTGTGTGGATAGTATATAACATGTGAAGTGAGTGTAAGGGATGTTTCCTTTCGCGTCCCTGCTTCACGTATATAGCACGGGCCGGTCTTCAGTCTCGCTACCCAGCCTTCACTAGTCAACACAAAATGGATTTGTTCAACAAATTGAAACACAGTTGGTACTAGATGGTTGATGCAGCCTACGTGAAGGAAATAATTGAAAAAGAATGGAGGTATCCAATCACGAAAGACTTTGTGACAAGTCAAGTCACCAGCCTCAAAGTAGCCAGTGATCAAGTGCTAGGCATGATAGGGGACGAAGTTGAGAATTTAAGAGGTTTCGTCCAACCTAAATATGTAAGAGTAGGCACTTTGAAGCAGGCTCTTGATGTTGTCATCCAAGTGAGGTGCTTTTTGGAAGATATATTCAATTTGCCAGAGTAGTCTTTTGTCAAATGGGGCTTAGACCAGTTAAAGAAAGCGGCAGACATGATGTGAAGGTAATGGAAGAAGAAGTGAAGAAGATTAAAGAGACCTGGAAAAAAGAGAGAAAGGACAAAGAAAACATAAAGAAAAAAGAAGAGTTTGAGAGACTGAATAAGAATTGGATAAAGATACAAGAAAAATTTAGAGCAATGGGACATCCTGACTGGATAGCAGACGAGAAAAAGAAGAAGAAAGGAATCATTAGGAAAGTGAGGAACTGGTAGAATAAGTGCAGAAAATAGAAGAAAATCAAAGGCCCTTTTTCAGGGCAACTTCATATGTCTCGAAAAGATATTGATTCTTTCTTGCCTATATGTGTTATATATGTGTTATATATGTCTATGTCTCAACTGTATTTGTCCCTACCTAGAGCGGGAGCCGCGCGTATTCGGGTCAGCCACTTGCAACATTGTTGCCAGTACCGTGGCGTCACCCCACCTGTTCCATTTCTCTTATCGCTCAACAAGCCCAATATTTGTCGCCAATTTTGATTGTCGCCAATTTTCATTTACCCTATTTTAATATTAAGGTCCCATTGTCGCTACAGTGGCCCCATATACTACTGGTAAATTCCATAATTTAAATGACTTAATCACTCAGCAGAGAGAGAGAGAGAGAGAGAGAGAGAGAGAGAGAGAGAGAGAGAATCATAACTAAGTTTAGTTTCTTCACATAACAATGGAAACAACTTGCCAATTTCTGACTGCAGCTGTAAGATATCTGAATAGAAAGTAGCAGCTACTTTGTAAGCATGCAAGACATTTAATGCGAGTTACAGGTCCTCAAGTACTATTCCCCAGAGAAGACAGAAAACTGGGTTTCAGAAACTGAAGCCACGCAAGTACCAGTTTCTTACTTTATGAAAAATGGGGTCATTATGAGAAAATGCCGACAACCTGGTGTACCTGCTTGTGATGAATAGTCAGTGAGCAATCAAATTGTTATTCCTACGTCTCATAAACAGAACATTCATAGTCTAGCCCATAAAACTCCTTAAGCTGGTCATTTTGGTGTCAGTAAGACTTATTACAAGATCATGGATGATATTTATTTGCCGAAAATTAAAAATGATGTTTATAAGTACCACAGATGTTGTCACACTTGTCAAATGGTAGGAAATCCCAGTCAGAAGATATCTAAGGCACATCTGCAACCTATTCCTGCAATGGACCGTTTGACAAGCATTTAGCAGAAATATGGTAGACTGTCGGTTTCTTACCTAATACCAAGTCAAGCAACCAATACTTGTTGACCATAATATGTGCGTCCTCAAGATCTCCATAGACTATTCCTTTGAAGAATATTAAAGCAAAAACTGTTCTGAAAGTTTAGGCAATGTTTTTTTAACACTTGTTTGCCTCCCCAAATCTGTTCAGCAATTTTATGTTAAATTATTTCCAAGAACGTATGCATGAATAAAACTTCCAACAGTTTAATTATTCTGCCTATCACCGTGAAAGTCATGGGGTTAGCACAAAACTGTCCGAAAACACTCTCACCTACACAGGATACATGTACACAATTATACTGAATCAAGCCTTAAAAAGACTGTGATCAGTAAAATCCTGCATTATATAATTATCGGGTAAGATCAGGAAAGTTTTTTCCCCATGTTGGTAATTATCACCAAATGAAATACCCCATGACTACCATTAAACAGCAAAATACTGTCCCAAAGCACCCTCAACTACCCAGGGTACATGTAGTCAAATAAATAAAATCAAACCTAATAAAAATACAGTGAACAGTAAAATTCTACCATGTATATTTATCGAGTAAGATCAGTAAAGTTTTTTCTCTTGTTGATACTAGCTGAATGAAAGACCCTTTGACTGTCCCAAAACACGCTCTTCGTCCCAGGATACATGTATACAATTACAATAACTTAATGAAATATGCAGTTTTGGTGCATACTCTCTCCCTCTCTCTCTCTCTCTCTCTCTCTGATCAACGATAATTCACTAAACTACTTTAATATTGCAAAGAGCAGCACGATTAATAAGTCGGAATCATGCGTCATTACATTGACATTTCAAAACTTCTTTTAAAGTAAATCTTTAATGTGACAAAGAACAGCTGAATAATTAGAACCTAATGGCGATATATTTATATTTTTAAAATTCGTTAACCAATATATTATTTTTAATTGGTTTAATAATGGTAAAAATTGCAATAAATAAAAGTAAAACCTCCTGGAACATTATGTCTTCTTATCTCAATTTTAGAGACAAAAGTTTTAAAGGATGCAAACTAGTTTTAAGGCTGTTTGTTTGTTTGTTTGTTTTTAAATAATTAAAAGGTTGAGGTTCTGTACATCAGCAATGCAAATTAAGTACTGGAAAACAATCGTACACTAAATCTAATACTTCTAATCGCAAGTAAACATTTTTATCTTGATACGAACATAATTTTCCACAATTTGATTGTTTCGGCTTCGCGACAAAATTTGTTTCAAAATGAAGATTGTGAGAAGAATAAGAAAACCTGTAGGCAAGCTTAATTTTTGTAGTGTCATTTCGCCTATAAACATATATTTATGTGCTACTGATGTTGCTCTGAAATATATTATTTTCGCAGGATCTTATGTACAATAGTATCACAGGAAAAGATAGACGTCTGTGAGGTGCGTCAAAATGGGTGACGTACAATACGATCCTTACGACCAGGGGTCGTCGGATGAAAGCTCGTTAAGAGGAGTACGAGGGAATTTATCATTGTCATATCTGATCCTTACTTTGCTAAAATAACTAATGTTTCCAAAGTAATGAGAGATACCAATAAGAAGTAGATTTCTTATACCGTGAAAGTAAATACTTAAGTGCGTCAAAACTGGTGTTGAAGAATATGAACCACCCTGTTGTGGTGTATGCGTTTTTTGTTTTCATAAGGTGCTATAAATCACTTAGATCTTCGAGAAAGCACATGGTTTTAGAGAACGATTAAAACTGCGTTAACATACACCTTAAAAAAGGAGACTGTAAAAGAGTTACAATGTTTATCGACACAAAATGAATGCCGTAAAACTCCGTGGGGAGCATGAATTATTTCTGGTAAAGGGAAAGCTTCAAAAATTTAGAGCGCCGTCTGTTGTAATAATGCCCTGCTAATCTCTTATATTCCATTATAACAACAGATGCCCACACGAGTTGGACAACAAAGACGATACTGATAAAACGTGGTATTTAAATGTTGCAAAGCCAAATCTGTATGAAAACTGCAGTTGGAATGATGTAATTATACTATGTCAAGTTTATAAACAGAATATACAAAACTTGTAATAACAAATATATTGTTTACCATGCGACAAACTGCAAAATCAGTTCAGTAGTTAGCAAACTGCAAGATAAAATGAATCAGAAGAAAAGTAGATCTAAGCACTTGCAAGCAGAGATTTTTACAGCTTGCATAAATGAAGAACATAAAATTCATGACTAGGATTACGAATGTAGCACTTGCAAGCAGACATTTACAATAATGCAGAAGGAATGTAGCTCTTGCAAACCGCCACATACAATTGGCATCAATGAAGAATACAATATACATGGATATAATTATGAAAGTAGATCTTGCAAGCAGCCATTTACAATAGTACATCAAGGAAGATTAGAAAATACACGCATAGAATTATGGCGGTGATCCGCCTCCATAGATAACATGATATGGGATTAGTTTGCACATATAAGAATCAACATTTAACACCAAATGAGTGATACAAGAACTTAACATAAATCGAAATTAAACAGCGAATTAATGATATGTATCCAGTGTAACTATTATATTGATTACACAGATTGAATTTTGTCCATACATCGATGAATACCAGTTAATTTAATTAGCAATATCTGCGAGCTCCCTCTCTACTTCGAATAATTTTGATAATTATTAATAAATACATTTTATCTTCATGTGGGGAGCATGGGTGTCTGCACATAGGGGTAAGAGGGGGTGTGCACATGCCCCACTCTCTGATGTCACCTCTAAGCATGTTTTAGTCTACATGCGTAAAACATTATGGATGTCCACTACATGTTTGTTTTGGTGCCACAGAGAAAAAAGTATATTCAAGCTGAAGAAAATGTACACAGATGGAAGACTTGATATAAAATCTTCACATACTCAGAAAGTTTTATGTTCACCAATATCATGGCTAGTACATGGGACACTTAATGAAATATTTTTAGTCATATTCAAAGGGTCTTCAAACAAAAGTCATGTCTCTCCAAGTCAAATATTTAACAATGTCGGTAAGGTTCTCTATTAACAAAAGATTGTTATGCAATTAAATGATATTCATTGAGAAAATATTTTGCGATAATTATTATCAGTACCAAGATACCTTCGTCATCATAAACATTCTCTCTCTCTCTCTCTCTCTCTCTCTCTCTCTCTCTCTCTCTCTCTCTCTCCCGCATTAGAATGATTCCAAATAGACTTTTTTCTTACTTTGTGTAAATATCTTGTTACAGAAACTGGTGGCGAACGCTCTTTAGATTAGCAGTAGTGTGAAATCTATTTGACAGGGTGATGATAACAGAGCCTAAATTAGATTACTCAGTTTAAGTCGACCAAATTACTTTTGTCAAGATACAGCTTGGCCCCTTCGCGCGCCTGCGCAAGTTCCGTATTTGCTTCTCATCATAAAGAAGTTTCTCATCATAAAGATGTTTCATATAATATCACCACATATAAAGAAGTTTGCATATCATATAAGTACGAAAGCACCGCATATAAAGAAGTTTGAACATCATATAAGTACGAAAGCACCGCATATAAAGACGTCTGCACATCATATAAGTACGAAAGCATCACATATAAAGAAGTTTGCACATCATATAAGGACGAAAGTACCGCATATAAAGAAGTTTGCACATCATGTAAGGACAAATGGCTCGGTTTTCCACTTTTAATTTCAAAACACTAACTAGTTGTTTGACTGGAATACTGTCTCTTTTTTCTATCTCAATGTACATTGGACCAAACTTACATTTTACCTAAACTGTAGGCAATAAGTTAAACACTGTGATCGGACTTGTGGTCAACATCATCTCGGTTTACAATCACTCACTGCTATTTCTAGTAACACTTCTCCAGTGATCGGATGTATTTAAAAACCCTTGTTACCATCGCTGCTAGTAGTTGCTGAACGAAATCAACTTAAAATAAACTATATTAGGAATCAGCCATGTTGAGTCTTCTATGTAGCCCGTATTTTAAATATCCATTTTTAAAACTTCCTTGATGAATGAAGTGTTAAATGTATGAAAGTGCTTGTTCTAAGGACAATCACATTTAGTTTGACAAACGTGTATATAAGTACCAAGCTGGTTAAAAAGTTATCTATCTGAATAAAGTTATAGGTTGCAACAAGCACGATGAGACCGCTAACAGGGGTGATACTGATGTACGTAATAAGAACTGCATGCAGTGCTAAGGACATTTGTATATGTGAGACCTGAAACTAATTTGAAGTTCTCAAGCATCACTGCTATTAAAGTGGACACTATGGTTCAAAGTATGTCTGATTTGCACACGTCCGTGCCATGCCGACATCTCCGCCTCTATAACAGAAGTGCTCAACTTTCTTTCACAAATCCTCAACAACTGATGAGGCAACCATATTTTCCATTACGCTTTGTTTCGTCGCAACATCTACCCTTACTGTCATAAATTTGGATTAATAGAAGATAATGTTAATAGAAAAGTATTAGTGAGTGTAAATGTGTTGGAGTTGCGTGAAAACTGTTGTATCTTCATTTATGGCTATCATTACAACTGCAACCATATTAATGCTATTGACATGGAGGCAGAAAAAGGCAGCGAATTAAAATGCGACATAGAAGCAAACAGAAATTAACGAAGACCAAGGACGGGAAAGATCAATACATAAAAAAAAAATTAAAAAAAAAAAAACTTAAAACAGGGTGTAGAAGGTTTTACAGATATACAAATCGATTGTTCATAAACGTTTTGGGTGTGTGGTTGGTATGTTTAGAAGATGTACAATGGAAATACATCTTGTGTCAGTTTCTTCGGCTCTGTGTGAGTGGCTGATACCTCTACAGATGAACTTTGAAAGTATACCATGTATATTTATAGTCATCTCTTTTATTGGGTTTGTTTTTTGGCTTTTTTCGATGATTATATGTTATTTAAAATGTACCTTGTAACTGACATTAGTCCAAAATCATGTTCTATATCTGACTAATTACATTTATTTTGTAAACATAATGCATACCTAAAATTTTTATATGATCATAGACTAAGTATTCATTGCAGGGGAAATATGTTGAATCTGAGCCTCAGAAATTAGTGTCTCACTTGAAAATTACTAAACTTGTTAACAACATTGAATGTCTTAGAAAATTAAGAGCCCTGCATACTGGTTCTGTTATTGTATCCTAGTTTTTTTTTATCAATGTTGCTTACTTGAAAAATTACTTTCTCCTGTCTAAACATCAAAGTGGAATCATTGTTATTGTTGTGTTCCGTTTTTGATTTGGGTCGGTTTATTCGCTTAGATTATTCATTGGAGTTACAAAGTGCCCAATGATACTTTTTCGAATAAATCATTAAATTGGTATTATAGTGAAATTAGTCATGCACATTTTGAATTATATTATGGTGATACATCAACAGACTATTAATACATCATCACAGTTTTTACGTTTCGGCTCGTTCAAAAGTAACAAAAGATAAGAGTGAAGCCAACAAGCTTTGTAAGTTTAAACAAAATTAATTTATTTCCCTAGAAAACACGGTGTAAAGGTGAAAACATGATATAGGATTTACGGTTTGTGAAGAAAATCCAAACATTTATCCTAGTACTGAAAAACATACAAGTCCTATCACTAAATAATTTTAAGTGAATCCAGTTTCGAATGTTGCTGACGTTCCAAGATGGAGGACGATGACGTCAGATGAAGGCTTTACACAATTGTCCAGAATTTCAAGTTGAGCCACAATTTGTACTGTACTATTCCAATTTAGAATGAATTTCACTGAATGTCTTTGTCCTAAACCACTTGTGTAGTTCTCCAGGGAAAAATAAAGTATTATTTAAAAAGTAGATGAACTCCTATAGCTGTCATCTATGACAAGACACATCTCGAACTCTACAGATGTAAAGAAAATTAAACTCTTTCCAGCACAATAAAAATAATACCTTCTTCTCAAGGTATAAGAACGACTCTGACTATTTCACAGGGACCTAAGTGTTTTTAAACCGAACTAAGACGTCATTTCATGCACGCGCACGAAGAACGCGTGGTTATTTCATCATCTAACAATCGCAGTACACGATGTAAACACGTATGCTTAGAAAATGACCTTGGCCACAACCAATCGTTTACGCCGGTTGTTTATCAACCCGGCAATCTAAAAAGAAACTTACGAAAGCCGAGTCATATTCACGTTCTAAATAAACACTATGTTACTTTCAAAAATATCAGATCCCTTGAATATAATCATCATCATTATAAAATATAATGATACAAAAATGAAATAAAAAGAATTCAAATTTTAACACACAAGTAATTAAACTATATTGTCGTAACTCAGTCCAGGCCATTGGTACACCAGCGCATTCACGAATACAAGCACATCAGAACATTAGCATTGGAATTTATTTGAAACACCACCGGAATTCATTCGTAAATCTATACATCTGAACCTGTGATAAACGTTTTCGGACTATTTGGGTTTTAATTCACAATACTGAGAAGTCTTTTTAAATTATTACGTTGTATTCTTGTGAAATATTTGATTTGTTTAATTTTACAAAACTTGTTGGATTTTGTTCTTTTCTGTTACTTAATTTCAAGACCATAGAGTCGTAGCAGTTCAGTTTTGGGTGTATGGCCGGTACCTCTAGATGTAATCTGAATGTGGACTATGAGTGTGCGTGTGTGCAGCTCTGGGTGTGTGACAGTTACCTCTAGATTTAATATGCCTTTCTAATGAACAGACATTCGCCAACCCTTGCTACTTCTTATTCCTGGATTGTGTAAGATTGTTGACATTTCCATGCTTTTGGAATTTGAAGACCTAAGAAAACGTACACAACTTGCTTTTTCTCCGGATGCTGTGGACTTTGTATGCTGGAGAAACTACCTCTGGGTTGTAATACAGTTCATTAAGAATAAAATCTTCAATAAGAAAATAATCACCGTAGTGCCTATTAGACATACATATTCTTTAGAAAGACATCTATATTGCCTGCGTGTTTACATGCAAAAGTCTTGTTTAAAATCTTATCTTTGCGTTTCACGTTATATGAATAGAGCATTCAGCGCGTTAAAGATATCAAATAAAAACAGTGTTAGCAGCATGATTAATAAAACTAAAGATATAACATCTTAACTATAGTTACCAAGGAGAAGAATAGGACCCGAGAAATTGTCTTCACTGTAAATATAACGTTACCTACTCGATAAATAGGCCATGAGACAGACCCTCGTCCTTACATTACATTAACTATCATCCTGGCTTTCAGTTTTGTCTTTCTGACAGAATAGTTATTAATATAGCGAAGGAAATAAACTGACGAAGGACACATGGAATAACAGATACATGTATAATTTAAGTGTTGACGAGAAACTACACGAACAGCTACGAGGGATGTTTAATCAACGTTTTGAATAACATTGCTGACAAATTGGCACGTACGTTTTGTCATATTGATTTTATACTCTCTCAAATTTAGCACTACTTTAAATGACTCGATAATATATCATAAATTTGTCTTGTGAAGATAACGTTGTTGATAATGCTTGGTCGTCTAGAATTAATAATGCTTATGTTGTCAAAACAGTTTCAAATGGGCTTAGAAATGCATACCAGGCCCACAGTCATAAAGTTTTGTAATCAGCTCAACCCAAACATTTCTCCCCCCATCCCATCGAATGTCAGACCAGGTAATATCGTAATCAATATAAAGTGATTAGTTTGGTTCAAAGAAGAGATAAATTGAGTTTTATATCTAGTATCTCTATGGCATAAGAATTGAATATTGCATTGCTGTGGTAATATATGACAGGTCAACATCTAAATATCCGGGAGCAGAGTCTGAAAAATAAACCACTGGAAAACAGGTTCATGATCATGTTCACGTTTTTCTTTTTCATGGTTGTTTCTACGTAACCCCTAATCTCACTGGATCTAACAAGTACCATCTAATTTTTTTACGTCTGAGCTGGCGATGAGTGATCTATCACAAAGCAAATACAATATTTATTATTTTTGCTTGTAAGAATAATGACTATATTCTAACTGTTGGGTTTATTTTGGGAATTGTACTGCTAAACGTAATTAGCTGTATGCAAAAGAAACAATTAACATGTCTTTAGTAATTTTTGGAGTCCAGTATCATCGCGATTTTAGAGTGGCTGTTTTATGGAGTCCAGCATCATCACGCTTTGAAAATGAGTATTTATTGAGTTCGACCTTGTTCGTCTTTATCTGACTAGCCACGTAAAACTAACAAAGTAGATGGTATATATCCTAAACCTGTCAACTAATTGTATCTGATAAGATACGTAAAATTACACCTGTTAAAATTTAGAAGGTGTTTATCCTAACTGAACCTGTCAACTGTTTTTATTATTTCTGCAAGATTAAATATTAAAACAGTTTCGCCCTAAAACGTTAATAAAATCTGTCTGCACCAATATATATTTTAAAGTCTAATAAATAAAGACAAATATGTTAATGATGTTGATATTGCAATCATCATCATCAGCAGCAGCAGCAGCAGCAGCAGCAGCATCACCACCAAGAACAACAATAACAATAGCAACATCAGTAACAACATCGACATCTGTAAAACATTAGTAACACAGACAGCCTCACTACCGAAAAACAACTCTTAATTGGTAGGATTATACATTTGTGTGGACTCAGTAACTGCTTCAAGGCGGACTTTAAAAAGCCATTAAAGAAATAAGTATTATCAGGAAACAAATAAGTATTCTAAGGAAACAAATAAGTATTCAAGGAAAAAAATAAATATTCTATGGAAACAAATAAGTATTCTATGGAAACAAATAAGTATTCTAAGGAAACAAATAAGTACTCTATGGAAACAAATATGTATTCTAAGGAAACAAAAGGTTTCATTTACATCACCAAAATGTTCGGACGATGTGGCATTTGTCTCAAAAGCACAAGGTTTATACGCACGGATGAAAGGAAACCGAAAAATACACTCCTTTGAAATGTTGTATTAGAAGTAGCAACAGCAACAAGAGTGCATTTATTATAGAAGCGATAAAGGAAACATGTATATAGTGGACATTCGTGCGCTTTTACGAATGTAGGAGAGTCTACAAAAACTCCTGCAGCACACTGCTTTTACAAACGTAGAAACTGCGCCAGAATTGCAGCCACAGTTGTAGTAGTAGTAGTAGTGGTAGGTGCTGTTGTTGTGGCAGTAGTACTAGTACCAGATGCAGCAGTAGCAGCATCACTAACAGTAGACGAAGAGTTTATTATAGAACTGGTATAAACTGTTATTTTGTTCCTAATTCGTCTTCTAAATACCCTGCATAATAACAACCTAAACATTTAGGAGAAAAGCAGTCTCTACTCATAACATGTGTACATATCGATTCGAAATGAACCATGGTCTCTGATAAGACTCCACATGCACACATACCAAAGAAGTTCACGTCTACCCAGACAAAACAATTTGACTTTAATGAGGCTCCTACGGGGAAAATGAAGCAATGGGATGGCAGATGGGGTTCATACATATATAAACGTTCACTGATCTATAATTACATGTGATTATCTTCTTCCAGTCGAGATGCAAAACATATTTGCCAATAGAATGAACTTCATGCAATGAATTGAATGGATTCTTCTATAGATTAGGCTGCCTAAATATTACACATGATGAATTTAAACAAATATGCTAAATTATATTTGAAAGTGAAACTATTTGCATATATTTTAATGATCTATCTTTCTGTCTAGTATAGGATGCTTCAAGAAAGTCTGAATTTTATTTTAATGTTTCCATGTCTTTTTATTATGTCTATTTCTTTTTAATGTTTCCATATTTCGTGTGAGTAATCTATTTGTTAAGTGAAATTTTAAATCAAATTTACTTCTAGTCTAGTGTGAAGATTTGCATGTTGATACAACTCCATTTCAGGCAGATGGCTAATGCTGCTTATATTTTAGATCCTAGAGATTCAATTTATACATGTATAATAAGCTGAATATTTCTTACAATCAGAACTTTAGTTAATCAAGCGGTAGCTGAGTATATAACTAACCTTAATTATAAAGCGTCTATATATTAATTGAAAAGGTGTTATATAGCATTGACTTTGCATGATCGTCAGTTATGATGGGACTTCATTCCATACTGTTAATTTCTTAAGTGGCAAAAAATATCTTCGGATGAACATACGCCCCTAATATATTAGACCGGTGACACATAAGGAAATACCCAAATTTGTGTTTATAAATGTATTTCTAAAAACCAATATTATATACAAATTAGTCTATACCACATGGATAAGTAATCCTTATTGAACGTATACCGAGGACATCCAGATGAAAGTTACCTATATATTTTAGTCACCATCTAACTCATTTTCTTGTTGTTGTTGTTGTTGTGGGGCTTAACGCCATTTTTCAGCACACGATAGGCTATACATGGCGGCCAGTATTAATGGTGGAGGAAGAAACCGGGAAATCCCCGGAAAGAACCACCGACCCACGAGAAGCTACTGGCAAGTTTTCTCACATATCCACTCATTTTCTTGTAATATATGGATATTCAAACATCAAACTAAGGGCCCAAGAGAACATAAAGAGGGATATAGCTACATTCAAGCAAATCAATAAAAGCCTAGAAAGTAAACCATGTAGAATTGTAGATACGAAGGGTCTTTATTCTTTTTCATGCAATAACTTTTGATGCAATTCGGGCTTTTTCTTACATATGTTACGACCCTGTAGTCAAATTACATGTGTGTTAAGATTTTAATTTTTCTATTTTATTTCTATTTTAATTTTATTTCATTTTTATATCATTAAATGTAATTATTATTATGATGATGATTATGTTTGCATGGGTCTAATAGTTTGTTAGAAACATCGTATTTATTTTAAACGTAAATGTGACTCGTGTAGGAATGACTTTCGCATGAAGGTTTTTTCGTTGCAAGTAAGCAGTCGGGAAGAGCTATGTAAATGATTGGCTGTGGCCGAGGTTATTTCTGAATTATACTTGTTTACGTTTTGTAATGCCCAGGTGTGCTTTCGAAATCACACGTGTCCTTTGTGCATGTGTACATGGGGTGACGTATTAGTTTGCTTTAAATGCTCAGTTACCTGTAAGAAATAGTCAGTCGTGGTAATAAGTTGAGAGTCATATTTAACATCTTAGAGAGTCACGTTGTAACATCTTATAGAGTTTCTAAATACCTTAAGAAAAAGGTATTCTTTTGTGCTGGAAAGAGTTGTTCGTTCGTACGTATGTAGAACAACATGTGTTTTGTTACCGATGATAGCTGTACTTCGTCTACCTGTTAAATAATAATTATTTTCCCTGGAGAACAACACTACTGGCTTTGGACAAAGACATTTGCTGAAATTATTTCTAAATTGGAGCAGAACAATACAAATTGTGATTCACAGTGAAAATTCTGGACTTTTTGTGTTAGCCTTCGTCTGACGTCATCATCCGCCATCTTGGAACGGAACTGAGATTCAGACTATATCAAATTAGAACTGTTTATTCACAGGACTTATGTGTTTTCACAACTTTATAACAAATTTTTGGATCTTCTTCGTAAATCGTAAGTCTTGTTTCATATATTTACCTTTTCACCGTGTTTTCTAGGGAAATAAATTACTTTTGTTAAAATTTACAAAGCTTGTTGTGGTCACTCTTTTCTTTGTTACCTTAAACGAGCCGATACGTAACACATACAGTTGGGGAGAATGCCGATCAACTGAATATAGTTTCAAAATTTGAAGGTTCAGAACTAGTTATTCACTAATATGTACAGTAAAGTCAGAGAAAACTGAGGGACCATGTCACAGTATGAGAAAACAGATGATCTAGTGCTAGTAATTGAAAGTCGGTATGATGTACAGCCCTGGAAAACTAAGGGTTCAGGGTTGGTAATTAGGGGTCTTTCGGATCTGAGAAAAGCGATGGTCAAGAGCTAGTAACTGACAGTGAGCAAGATGCAGAATCTAAGGAAAGTGAGCCAAGAGCAAGGAACTGATAATCAGCTCGATGTACGTTATGAGAATACTTAGGAATTTATAATGGTAGATATTTACGGAAGGTCTGCTAAAAGCAAGACCTTACCTTTGGTGACATTGATTTGTCGGCGTATGCGACACGAGATGAGCTTGCTGACCTTATGCGTCTCGCCGGAGTTGATCCGGATGAGGTTGTTGTTTCTCAGGATCAACATGGGCGGCTAAAGCAATATGAAGTGGGTCGATATTATCCAGCGAGTCTCAGGCGCGACCAACGATAACATCTTGGTATTTACTGATGGTGGAAAATTCAAAGACTCAAGCGTATCAATCGGAGGGACCATAGGAGAGATCTATAAACGTGTTGCTAAAGCCGGCGATACAGTGACAGGTACACTCATCATGAGCGGAACCAGAATCGCTAATTTGAAAGAACTAGAATCGGACGATGACGCTGCAAAAAAGAAATATGTGGACAACAACGACATCGCGATGAGGACCTCGTTAATAACAGCGATGGACTGGCCAATTTCAGATCTGAATATTGCAATCACTTAACCACGTTTAAGACTAATTGCAGAATCATAAATAAAATCAACCTGATTATTTTGGACCTCCTACAATCGTCGACATTAGGCTGTCTGAAATTCGCACACGTCTCGTTGACAACGCCGTAAAAATCATAAAGATTACCGCTGGTGTTGTTTATACGACCCCGCTCATCAACGCGGTATACACAGTAGCCTCTGGATCAACAACATGGTCACAACAAAACAGCTTCACCAAACATACCGCTGAGCTCACCGAGGTGTACAGTCTCTCCGTGTTTAGCGCTGTACAATTTAGGATATTTACGACCTATCCATGGCGTCATTCCACCGATAGAATTTGAGTAGCAGACTCAGTCGTGACAAATCAGAATACCGAAGAAACATTCATACTGGAACCAGCAGATAAAGACTTAACCGCAACGACGTATTGGTGGTATCTGGAATTCGTTCCGCAAACACCTCAATTGGTAATTTGTATGTAACATAATGAATCCCGCAAGGTCCCTTCGGTATAATCAAGAATGTTCGTGGAAGGCATCGCTGGAAGAAATCATCGACGAGCACATGAAAAAACAACAACAAAAATATCGCAGAGAAATCATCGTTATAGACATTATTGAATATGGGGTCTCCTCGCTGGTCGATACAACGATTTTAATCGGTATGTTATAAGAGAAGCACGTGAGATCGCCCGTGGTTGGAATAGGTGTCGTTCCTCTTGTCGGCGTTGCTGGTATCCTTAATATTATCGCGAAAAAAATATCAACATGTGCCGGTAACAAATTGCATGAGCACACAGAAAAATACCTATGCGGCGACATATGCGTGTAAAAATATATCATCGATACTGTCGTCGGGGTTAAACGACGGTGCAATATCAGACAATGAATTTGCTGAAATTAGGAATATTTATTATGGATATCACAAGAACGCAACCATACCCTTGCCAACGTTGCCAGAGCCACATTTAGAATCCGCCGTATAGATAATAATGACCGCAGAAATAACCATACGACTGGAACAGATTATCGCTAACACAACTCCGCCGACTACAACAATGATGTCATTGACGTCAACGCGGCCGGAATTTAATATTGGCTTTCCAACTCGGATAAAAGCCCCCAATGGCACTGGCACAAGTACGACTTATCATAGTTGGCCAAATATCAGAGAAAGTCATTTGGTAGATTCGATACTAATATTTCACTGGTATTGTCACATAAAACCAGGGTCGATGGGGGCCAGCAAGTCCCAACCTGGCAATTCGTCAACATGATAATATGAAATTGAACAGATAAATGGTGAACTTCAGCGTATAATCAAATCAATAACAGGAAAAGAATTAAAGATCACTTTCAAAGTACATGAGCCAACACTGAGCGCCGCCACTGAAATATCAACTCCTGCTTACGCCGTTGACATATATGCCAGAAATGTGTTGAGATGGCAGCTGGAAGAGCCAATTTATGTTGGACTGCCAGAACCACAACGATCTGGTTATTTGTCAAACAAACAAGTACTCGCGAAAGGTTCAGTGTATGGCAATTATAGACAATCTTTTCATTCGATATATAAAAACAACATATAGTGAAAATACGTGGTATGGTTCTATGATGATATATTTCTTGGAGATTTAAGACTTCCTGGAGTGGTGCACAGTCTTAACCAACCTACTCAGGTATTAGTCAATGAATTAGCGGAGGAATATAGAATTAAACAAAGAAATCTAAGGGATCTAATGGAGAAGTATGTACCTAAATATCCAAACGATGATCTTAAACAAAAACTCATTGAGATAGTTCAGCATCTGAGCCAGGTGAAATCAAACTACCTAGGTTGGATTATGATAAAATACAGGAGCTTCTCAATGATATAATTGAAGAATATTTTCTAAAGATTTATACAATGTGGGAGATATTCTCCGACATAATAACGATCCAACGGGTGGTGGTCGTCATGTATCACCAGGTATAGTTAATACCACGTTGACCATTTCTGTAAATCTGGTCTGTGATGCATTCGACGGTAGCTATTCCGCACCTGGGCATGCATCCCAAAGGCAGGCCAAGCAGGGATATTTTCTTTACAATTTTTCTCCCGAAGTTCCACCGGGGCATTTGATTGTGTCAGTGCCCGTTATTTCTGTTTACTTACGATGTCATAATCCGTCGCTGTCATGAATACCTTTTCGTATAACCGACCAGGATGCTAATTTATTGGACATGCGTGGTGAAGAATTAACTTTTAGTTTCTATGCGCGTGACAGCCCTTGAATGCCAAATTAATAAATATTGCATTTCACCACCAATTGCAAAAATAGCAACAAAAAATGGTATGTTTATTTTTTGCAGATTTAGTTTTTTACTATCTCTATTAATTGTTTTAGGTACTGGTGTTGTTGCTAATCCGTGACTTCGGGAATCCTGGCAGATTTCAATGCAATTTTTTTTTTTTTTTTTTAAGCTGTCTTGCACGCGCACTTACAGCCGCATGAGTTTCATATTGTTGAGACAACTCTGGTCGTATTTTTTCAATAGCTCTTGCCAGTTTGACAAATTTGGCTATCTCATGTTGTTCTTGTAAATCCGCGAATTCGCGCTCGAGTAATTTGATAAATCTATAATCTACTGCTAGTGTATATCTATACTCTTCCCGTCGCTGCTGTATCATCTCAAATGTCTTCAATATTTTCTTGGTTCATTATACAGTGTAATTTTTAATTTCTTTAATAAAAGATTTTATCGAGACCAATTCGATAACGTGTTGCTGGATCGTGTAAATGTATCGTGATGAATCCATGCGGGGTTTTCTAAGCATGTGCAAAGAAGGTTTTAAACTTATTTATGTCAATATCACCGGGGCACCAATTCTGATCAATATTTCGCAGTGTATGTGTATCAACACAGTTAAAAATAACCAAAACATTACAGTTGTTTGTGATCACTTTGGGGACTTGAGTATAACGTAAATAACATCTGTTTCTATTTCTACCACGTGAAAATATTGTGGCTGGATTTGTTTGTTAGTCAAGCATGACATCATCTTAAACCACTAGATTGTTGATATCCCTGTTAAGATCCTCGACGGACGGTGCATCATTGATGTCAGTGATAAATTCAATAACATGGTTGTTTTCCAAACCAGCCGCTGATTCACTGAATTCTTAAGGACATTATATCATGATTGGGCATCCACAGATGGCACTACTAAATAAAGTTTGATCCATTTGAGCCACCTCATTATCAGGTTGAGAAACAATTGGATTATACCCGATCCAGACGGACCAATTATAGTAGCTCGAATAGAATTTGATAACACTGATGATGCTTGAACGGCGCTTGCTCGCGTGTCGCTGAAAAGTCAATCACGTTCATATTGTACAGATATAGTATTATTTCTAATTATGTGTTTATGCTGTGTTCTATGCAAGACGGACAAAGGTACAACTGGGTCAAGCGCAACCACGTTGAAAAATAACAGGCGAGATCTCACAGTTAAACGTGTGAGATGCGGTATAAAAAATATATAAGTTTGTGAAAGCTGACACAGTTACTGGCGGTGATACTGCAGAGACACTCGGAAAATTACCAGGAACGAAATGAGCTAAGTACCCGTGGGAAAAACATCTTCGAGATATAATTATTGTGGCCCTGGAACCCGCCTTGATATCAGACTTGACGGAAAACATCAACCAAAACCAGGTGAATTTCCGGTACATGCTATTGATCAGGCGTGCCATACTCGTGATGTCGCGTATAAAAACAAAAATCTGCAGCAACGACATATCTCGGATATCAAGTTGATTCACACGCTGAAAACGATAAAAAATAAAAACATACGAGAATCCCTCGCCAACTGGTTGATAAGATCGATGATATGTGGTAAACTAGCCGTTGGTACAGGCAATTAATAATGGAGTCGATTTTATATAGTCCAAGAGGATATTGGAGAGGTGCAACAGCGATTAGCAAACTGGCCGATGTCGCAGGTGTCACACGTGCTGTTTCCGCAGATTGACTGTCGTCGACGTTGCAAGCAGATACAAAGAAGCGGAGCAGTTATCGACTGAAACAGCACCTGAAGTAGCAGCCGCATTTGAAAGCATTTATTCATACGGTGGCCTGCGATGACCACAATTGCTACAGACTGATCCTGGCAAAGAATTTCTCGGTGCATTATCATCGGTGACGCAACAACATAACGTTAAATTCACACGCAGACACACTGCGTTACATCGTCATCAGCAAGCGTTGAGCGATTTAATCGATCACTTGCTGAGCGATTATTTGGACATCAATACACGCAGGGATAACTGAGCAAGGACAGATCTCGTGAATGGGTTGCGAGACTAACTCACTTGGTGGCCGTGTTGAACAATGAAGTCACTCGTGAAATTAACATGAAATACATCGAGGTAATTGCGAAAAAAAAACATACCACGACGAATATCACCAGGAAATCAATTACAACAACCAGTGTTGGGCGGTAATGTAACCGTCAGGTATTTATTCTGAACCCTGTGAACTTGAAGGTGGTTCAGCGAAAGCAACAGATCCAGTCTGGAGTGTAACCACATATCACTTTTCCAGCGTTGTAAGATCTACTGGCTAACCTGCAATCCACATACTAGATTCAACATCTCCTCAACGTGGATTTGTCCGCGAACAATTACAGGTAATTCCTGAAAATATACAATTACCACCAAGCTGGATTAGCGCTAACAAAGGGCGCTGGCGCCCTTATGTCTGTTACATTCAAGATAGGTCAGAGCGACATTTTCGCGTGTGTGGCCGAGACTGCAATCAATTCTGTCCATGGTAAATTGTCGTACGTCATTAGGGAAAAATATCGCCACAGCATTGTTGTGTTACAGCAGGAGCAGTGATTATTTTGTTGTTGTTTCAGAATGATGATAAATTCAACATCAAAATCAAACTGGCGATGGGGTTTTGTTTTTTTTTTGTTGTCTTCTCGCGCATAACCAGCTACATTTTTTCTTCACCGCGTTGGTTGTTGGTGCAGTTGATACACGGGTGCTGTTGGTAGCTCCGTAACGCAGACAATTCTTCGCAGCTGATATATTTTTGTGACTCGCGATACAGCCAGATAAACTAAATTTGACCATTCGATGCGATCATAGATAATCTAAATATTAGTATCTGAGATTATTCGCCCCTGCATAGAATGAATTGTTATCGCATAACCTAGAGTCCAGCACGATGGGTTTACCGACAGCGCCTGCTGTACAGCATCTACTAAAACCTCGACAGTGCCATTAAGAACCAGTTTTTGTTGTGTATCCGTTCCAGGAATGTGAATGTGTATATTTTGTCGACGCGTATCTGCAGTGCGATAACATAGTGGAACTGGTAGATCTGGAAATTTTTCTTTGTGAAGCTCAAATAATCTACGCTGAAGTGAATCACGTACAATTTCCCTGGATAAAACTATCAGATCACTCGGTTGCCATGAGTTCCGAAATCAGACATTGGTTTTTCTGGAATTACGGTACGCATTATTTCACACTGAATCTTGTCCGACTGTAATCTGATTAACGGTTTAAACTGTCGTAATATTTCATCGCGCGATCGATGGTCATACAATATTTCTTCGTAGTGGCTAAAGTAATTTTTTCACCATTCATGCGGAGATTCTCCTGTAAAGGGCGGAGGCTGTCCTTGATCACAGCACATGATAATTGCCGTGTTTTATTCGTTAGGTAAACAAGAAACATATTTTAATTATCTTTGGACATAGTACATATTTGGTCCCAGATGATGATATTAGGAATACATTGTTCACCCATTCGCTTGGGGGTCCACGCATCACCATGCCATTCAAAAAACTGTGATACGTGCATGACTTAACTCTCCGCTGTTTCATCTCTCTGGCAAGACGGTGAGTTGGGGTCAAAACAATCATGTCTGAGTTTTTAAATAATTCTATCGCACGTGTTGTTCTACCAGAACCACCTGGACCATTAAGATAGACTGTGCTTATGTCTCGTGATTGGATCATTCACTGACGGTCACGATTATGGTCCTGAGAATTTATCGCTTCGGTAATAAGCGCCGACTAATTTAATATCAGCCGATTCAGAATAATTACGTATTTTGTTAACGCTTTATTCTCCAATGACTCCAACTGGCATTGTCGGTGTTGACTTCGACGCCTCCATGACGCATACCGTCTGTACACAGCGGAGGTGTGCTGATAAATGGCTTCACAAGATCCATTTTCGATCGACTTATATAAATTATTCCGTGGCGACTCTAACTGCATCCGCTGGAAACTGGTTGATCATAGATAACAGGTTTATTGACGAATATGCAAGCATCGAAGATCTCAAATGAGTGAACTGTGGAGAGTCGCCGTCGTAGTAGCATACTATCGTGCCAATATTTATCCCATCACGTGTGGTTGCACTTTGCCGCGACATCAATACTCCTTTCAACGTTGTATCTGCGATCACAAAAATCAAGTTCTGCTGGGGCCATAAGTAATCTTGTATAGCGGAGATTTTTATCAGATGACGCAGATCTCTACAATGGCATGTGATCTCAATATTCATATTTCTTCAACGGAAAGAATATTCATACTTTTGGTTGTTTAAATGCTGTTTAAAATAGAAAATTCAAATGATTATCTTCACAAATGATGTTATATGCGTCGAGACTGATGATGATTGTATGTGCAACTTTAACTCATATATTTCTTCGTATTTTGTATTGTCTCTGTTTTTTTTTTCAGATAAAAATGCTATAAGCTAGATATTCTGAGAAGATTTAGATTCATAAAGTATAATCCAAAACGTTTTAAAATTTGTTGCTGTTGTTGTTGTATTGGTATAAAATCATTTCTCATCGCACTGAAGTCTATTTATGGCGGCCAGTGGAGGAAGAATACGGGGAAACCCGCGGCAAGAACCACCGACCAACAAGAAGCTACTGGTAGCTTTCTCATTTATTCACATTGGCCTCGCCCGAGACTCGAATCCAAGCAGACAGCTGAGGTGGCAGTGATCAGCAAAAGTGAGCGCTTGAAACCAGCCACCTGGGACCCTTAAAAATAAAAAAAAAATCTAAATAAACAAACAAATTCATGTAATTTTCAGAAAATTCAATCAACTCGTCTACCTACGAATATAAACTATTTAACTTTATTTTTCTGCCTTGAGCACTTTATGATCAGCCTTGTAAACAGTTGTTTATGTTTTAAATTTCCAATTCCTAACGGTTTAAAAATGTGTAAAAAATATAAAAATTAAAGTTGATTGTAATGACCTGAAAATCTAATCATGTCATCCAGGTATTATTGAAAGAATGCTAGCAAAACTTCATTTCTATACGTTGAATGGATCATGTCCACTGTTCCAAAAAATCTTATCGAGACGGGAACTAAAAGTCGGGTAAATATAATGAAGTGATTAGATAATTAGTTTCATAAAGATAACTGTTTTCTTCAACAAGTAATTTAAATTCTTTTTTTATTTATCAACTTCTGTTTCCTCCGTACATTCCTCTCTCTCTCTCTCTCTCTCTCTCTCTCTCTCTCACACACACACACACACACACACACGCGCGCGCGCGTGCGCGCGCGCGAGCATACACACACAGTCGGCAGATAATGGCGCTGCCCACAGTGGAAATATTCGAAGTGGGGTGTTCTTTAAGTATGAAAACATTGATGTGATTGAAAAATGTATTTATTCTTTTACAAAGACGCCTTAATTAAAACTTTTGATTTTATTTAAAGGCGTAAAGGTCTTTAAATAATCTGGCTTTAAGGCTTTATTTTGGGCACACGGGGAAGGGGTGCTGCTTCTCTGACAGTGACAGTTCTGACAGAGCGAGTAGGGCCGCAAAATTATATATCCATCTCTGTACACACGGAGACACACACGCACACACACACATGCACGTTATTTTCTTTGATAAGAAATAATACATATATTTCATTCAAAATGACCAATGGTCAAGACACAATTGGCCCGATCTATTTTTTGGGGTGGGTGGGGTGGGGTACTGTTATTGTTGTTCTTGTCATCGCCTTCGTCGCCGTCCTTTGTAAGGGCCCTGTTATATTTTACCGATATATTATCTACCTCCCATAAAGGGAGCAACTTGACGCAAAAGTTCTTTCCTAGAAGTAATGTTCCTACGGATATCTTTGTGAAGCACACTTACGAAATAGCATACTATTTTCTTATGTTTAAAACTTACGATGACTATGCGTAAACCTTACGGTACGTCGTGAAATATCTCCCAGCTGTCCAGCCATCAAGATCGTGTCACGCCTGCTGTGTTAGGAAGAAGGGAATAAGCCACCTGTGGTAGTTTCATGGGCTGCCATGTGCAGCCAATGACCAACTTACACTTTGGACACATGGAAATCAGTGGCATAGCTGCAAATATGTGGCAGTTCGTCACAGAAGATGGCCAACCTACACCAAGTAGTCGAGTAATGCCAATGACGGTAGCGGGGTAACCATCAGTCACTACCCAGACGCAGAAGGTGCCAGTCTAAGAGTGTAGCAAGCTAGAAAATAAGACTGCAGAAATGGTGAAAAGAAGTTTCTTGGGATTGAAGCACACATGATTATTGGAAATGGATCAGTCTGCCCGGTGACTTATCCGAAGATGATACTGAGTCGGACTTTTTTCCGCGGCTGACTGATCAAATTTGCCCGACTGTTACGTGTTTTCATTGCGACTTTTTGAAACTCCCCTTTGATAGTGCTCTTGCGAATGACAGTTTCGGCCGTTTTTGAACCACGATCTAAAATACAATCATACATTGACGAACTTAAGCGCGTGATACTAAATAAAAACAAGCAACGTTTACTCACTGATTGGTTATATGCATTGGGAAATTGATGTACACTATGTATACCAAATTCAAAGTTGAATGTTAGTAATTAATGAAATCTGCAACTTGTAGGTTTGTCTTTATTAACAATGAGCCTAACACATTATTGGTTTTGTAAATAATCGCCCAAACGAGTTAAAACTAGGCAGAATTTGAACCTTAGTACATCTGTGGCGTTTCAGAGAGGTTCAGTTGACGTTTGGGGACCCAAGCAAGACTTCTCCTTTCCCAATATTGTCAATTTGACGAGGTTATAGCCAGTTACATTTAAGAAAGATAACTCTGTTGGAACCAAGAAAAGGGTAAGAGTTATCCAATCACAAAAGATGCATTTTCAACGATGCGTATCACATTTAAAATAAATCATAAAAAATACAAAATATGATCCAGATATGAATTAACATAATCTCGCATGTTGTCAAGAGTCAACATATTTTTAAGCCTAACCGAAACTTCAACTCTTACATAATGCACCAATCACATCTAGTTTTGTTGTTTCTTTCTAGATAGAATGTTTCCATACACATTAAACTCCGCCCACCCAGGGTTATACAATTGGTAGCGTTATACATATAAGGTCAACTATTTATACCTTGTTGCTAAGTAGGTCAGAAATTCGCTGTAATGATTGACTGTTTTTGTTTATACCAACAATTCTTTGTTGAGACACTAGCATCTGGTATTATAAGAGAATAGTCTGCTTAGCTTTGGAGACTTACATTTCAAGGGATTTATAGTCATTCAAGGGATTTATAGTCATTCAAGGGATTTATATCCATTCTGTTAAGTATGACTGTACAATATACGATTATAAAACTACGTACGTTTGGTATAGTACCATACACATTACTTATTACCTGCCTTTCCTATTGTATGAACTCCTACTAAACTCCGGTGGCTTAGTGGTTAGAGCATCCGCCTCGGATGCGGGAGGTCGCTGGTTCCTACCTGTGTTTGGTATAGCACCTACTGTGGTTCCAGTTGTATTAACTCCTACAGAGTCATTACATGAAATGCTATTAGAAATACCTCTTGTTGAATCAGCACATGAAACTCTGTTAGAAAAAATCTCTGGTGGCCTAGTGGTTAGAGCATCCGCCTCGGATGCGGGAGATCGCGGGTTCGAACCCCGGCCGAGTCATACCAAAGACTTATAAAAATGGTATTAGCATCTGCCTCGCTAGGTGCTCAGCATTAAGAATTTTGTGCTAGGACTGGTCGGCCTAGTGTCAGGATAATGTGGCTGGGTGGGACATAATGCTACATGCCTGCGGCATGATGCCCCAATGGTAGACATTACTATAAACTGTCACACATAGACATGAAATCATGTATATGGAACAGTAATACAATTGTTACGTTAATTATATCGGAGAGTAATACAATTATTACACTAATTACATAGGATAGTAATATAATTATTACCTTAATTACACAGGGGTGTAATAGAACTATTACATTAATTATAAAGGACAATAATACAATTACATTAATAATATAGGACAGTAATACAATGATTACGTTAATAATTTTACTTGAACACACTTTCAATGTTTTGACAATCTTTCTCAAATTCTGTACATAAAAGAAAATCACTTGCGAGTTTTCAGACATTGAATTTTACAAACAAGCAGATTTATCTACCATAATATATATATATATATATATATATATATATATATATATATATATATATATATATATATATATATATATTACGTTAGCAACGTGGATTAAACTAAAGCTTTCCTCCTTGTCTTACAGCCCAGTCTTGACGTCAGCATTGTTAGGTTGACAACTCGCTTCATCTCAAGTCAATCACATTGTACTACAGACTCTTAAAGCGACAACATGGCCACAGGAGGGAAAAAAGAAATTGGCTCCAATCTGCTTAATATCGGAACTCTTACACTAGAACCCGGTAAGTAATAGATGAGTTATATATATATATATATATATATATATATATATATATATATATATATATATATATATATATATATATATATATATATAATCTTTTGCCTTAATTATCCTATCAATATCACCCTCGTTATATGGAGCGCCATTTTACACATTCCTGTCTGGTTTAGCTTTACATGGGTATGTTACGTACATAGTAAATTCTGCTTGATATAACGAGGGCTTACATGGCTAGATCACTTCAGTATTTTGCCTTTAGCTTTATATGTGTATATTATGAACATGGTATTATTATGACGTGGGTAGAAACAAAAAACTGTATTAATAGCCCCACGACACACCCCACCTTCAACCAGGGTTTGCATTTGCCACTTCGGACTATCCACGCATAAACTTGAGTCGCACAATCCAAATTTTATTGATACATGTACCTCAAGCCAGTGCGATCTCATTTCAGCAAAATCATATTTCTTGAGTGTCCATATTTTATTTGCATAAAAATACTGAAATGCAAAATTTACATTTATAACGTAATGTCTTTTTTGAAACTTTTTATGTTAGGAGACTTTGGTTTAAAAACAGCAGAAGACTATTGCATATTTTGAAAGACACATTACCATCGTGGAATTATGTTCACTTTCCTGTTCCGATGCTTAAGTACCACGACTATTTGAGGCAAGAAATAGAAGTAGAAAATACTTTTTTTTATCGCCGCCCCATCACCAGTTCTCTTCATTTGTATGCGCGAAAACAAATTATAAATGAATGTATTCTTATTAAAAGCCATTCATTTCATTGAAATAATGAATTTTCATCAACAAGAGACTTGCATGAAGATGCAGATATTTTCACGAAAAAGTATATTCTTCACAAAAAGTCACTTCTTTGGGAAAAGGTCTGTCCTTTTTGATGAAGAATTTTGCAGCCAGTATTGTCAAAATCTTAATAGAATGTGATCAGCTTTTTTCGCGCAAATATTGCGTATCTTTGCCTAACACCTAAAATATGAACAGAGCTTTCATGCAGAAACTGTTTCATGAAGATTGCTGGCTTTTTCCTTGAACACTGTGCACTTTGTAGACGAAAATTGTAGTTTGTTTTGCAGAAACCTATATATATTTGTGAAAATTTGCATATACATGTGCAGGCACATATTTGGTGAAAATATTTAATTTTATTCGGGAAAATTGCACTATTTTCACAGAGAAATTAACTTTTTTTTCTTTAAAAAATACATTTTTTTGTCAAAACATTCGCATCGATGCCTACAGGTACATTTTCGAGAAGAAGAGTGAAATATCAAAATAGATTATGTAATGAAGACGAGAAGTAACTATATTTTGCGAACAATTTACCAAACACCGTTCTCACAATGTGATCTGAAGCTAAACAGTAACCATACACGCTCAGAATTTATCGTTTTTTATTTATTTTGTTTTCATACATTGTCATGGCGATCCTTGAAAGAGCCTATAAGTCAATCAGTTCGCATATTTGATTTCTTTCGTTTTCTCTTTTTTCTTCTTCATGTTGATTTAGCTTTCTTTTGCTGCTGTTATTATTGTTTCGTGCGACTCGTCCCAAAATTTTACTTGCGTATATAACAGGTGCGCTCCTGAAGTCCTTTTACCAAAAAAAAAAAGTTTAGGAATATAATAATTTTTCAGTCCGAATCTTAATCTGTATATCTTAGATCTGTCTATCATGACGTGTATAAATTTGTCATCTAAACGAAACATGGCTTGCTCTATTTACCGTTGCTATAAACATTACAATTTTTTGTCAAATATGTATGTGTGTGTGTGTGATTTATCGGTCAGTTTTACCATCATAGGTCCAGATGCATCGTCACGTGACACTGAAAAACAGTTAGCTACGCTTATTATTTATTGCAAGCTCGACGCCTCAGGAGTCTCCTAAGTTGCTTGCCCCTAAATCGGGCATACACAGGTGTGGGATGGGGCTACTGATCATAACATTTTGTTGCCCATTTCTCCGCGCGCGCGCGCGCGCGCGAGAGAGAGAGAGAGAGAGAGAGCGAGAGAGAGAGAATTAACTGGGCTACAACTGGCATACTGGCTGATCAACATAAAAGGAGTGAGTGAAAAAGAGAGATGGAGAGACTTTCAGACATTTTAATTTTATATAATGAGCCGTTTATTAGCACCTTATTAGGTTTAAGGTTTAAGAAGGACACACACACACACACACACACACACACACACACACACACAAATCATCAACTAGGATACAGTGTGTGAACCAGTCAAGGAATTTACGGTACAGCCTTCTGGTCCGGGAAGACTATCGTATCTTTGTGTCATTGGTATCGTGTAAAATTGTAGAAAACTACCACTGAACGTGCATACGTACCATTTATAACGAATGTGGTTCTTGTAGGTTACCCGGTGTAAGTTCAAATTCAAGGATGTAATCCAGGTCAATATGTTTTCTCTCACTCCACATATTTTCACGTATGATTTAGCGTTATGGCTTGAGAGGGAACGGGGCGGGTCCGGGAAGGGCAGCAAAAATGAATTTCAATAAAACTGGTTAAAATTTTAACTCATTTAGAAATCGGGGGACTATTACTTGTGTAATATTAAAAATGCGCATAAAATCACTCAAATGGAATCCGAAAACACGAAATTACAGTATTGTAATATCATGTCTTATAAACGCAGTAACAGATATTGGCAGACGTAAAGATATTGTCTAGAATGCAAAATAGAATAATATAAATTAGCGTATGATTTGGCATTATAGCATGAGCAGAATGGATTCCAATGAAATTGTGTCACAGTTTTAATTTACTTAGAAGCCACGGATTATTACTATCTTTATCGCTATTTTCTTATCTTATAGTGTATTTTGGGAATTTTAACGTAGCTATAACAATCTGAGTCATATCGCTACGATGTCTGCAGAGTGTGGTTATAGTGATGGGGCATCATGCCGCAGACATGTGGCATCATGTCCCACCCAATCACAATACCCTGACATCAGGCCGACCAGTCCTGACACTAACCTGTTAATGCTGAGCCTCAAGCGAGGCAGCGGCTAGTACAATTATGATAAGTCTTTGGTATGACTCGGCCGGGGTTCGAACCCATGAGTTCCCGCTTCCTAGTTGGGCGCTGTAACCACTTAAGCCACCGGAGCGGTCTTGCTATTTTATAAATGATTGATAAATGAAATTCGTAAATAATCTAGAGATCATACAAGCAATATTTCCCTGTTGAAATCATAATTACATATGTAGTCGTATGCCATGGGTCAATAATATTTTGATATAGCAAATAGGACTGGTGTATGAAATTGCATTATACCGATACTATAATGGGACTGGTATATGAAATTGCATTATACCAACACTATAATAGGACTGGTGTATGAAATTGCATTATACGGACACCTTTATAACCAGGCTATTTTGCTATGTTTAACGTATATGGTCTGTCTAGCTTTATTTCCCACTCCGCGTAAGCTAATCAGCCAGTACGTCAGTTTTACTTCAGTGTATTTAAACTTACAGTTGTCAACAATTTTTTTTTTTTTTTTCAGTCCATATTTTAGTTATAAAAGATTATCGGAGCAAGTTCCCACTGCAACATAATACAACTTGCTGATACTTAAGACAAAAGTCAATATCGAATGCGATATGATTAGCAGTTATAAGCACTGTATCCCGTAAGCAAGGCACCGATACGATTAGTAATTTAAATGCACTATATCTGTTAAACAACGGACCGATATTTTTCAAAAAGCTAAAAAGTTTTTGGCACCTGGATTTTATGCATTGTGTAGAAAATCACAATGATCCAAAGGCCAATTTTAAAATAATGAAATATTTCGATTAATGAAAAAGATTTCGAAATGACGAAATAATATTCCGTTTTGTTGATATAATATTTGGTTAATAGAAAATATTGAAATCATAATTGTTAAATATGAAATGATATTTCGATTAACCAAAATATTGTTTCATTATTTCAAAATATTATTTCAGTTGCAAAAGGAAGGAAATAACAATTATGGCTCCGTTGTTTTGCAAACGTGCATGGGGGTGAGGGGAATATTGAGTAAAAGCAAGAATTTGCGTAAGTTCTTTATATGGGGCGAGGTACGGAGATAAAACCACGTGAGAGCTTATTCCTGACAGCATTAAGAGGTTAGTGTTAGGACTGGTCGGCCTGGTGTCAGGATAATGTGACTGGGTGGGACATCATGCTACATGTCTGCGGCATGATGCCCCAGTGCTAGACATCACTATAAACTGCCACACTGCAGACATCGTAGCGATATGACTGAAAAATTGTTAAAGCTACGTTAAAAATCCAAATCACACACACACACACACACACACACACACACACACACGCTTATTCCTGAAATTACTGCAGTGGAAAGCGGTAGACGTCACAACTGCTGAAAACAGATGACGTCTACCTGTGCTCATTTCTCACTTTATAGCTTGAACAAAAACGCGTGTAGCATTTTTATAATAGTAGGCAAAAGTCGTGGAAAATTTCATAATCACTGTCATCCATGAATCCGTACCTATGACTGACAGCTTCTGGGTCTTTGTGTACTTCGATGCTCACATCTGTACAATGCAAGTTGTCCCCATTACGGCAAGATTTAATTGAAAAGATACGTCCACTAAAGTACAAAGCCAAATATTCTACCGAACAATATGTACAAGAAGATCGATTCTTTCTAATTGTTACTTTTGTCACAACTTTAATTGGAAGGTGACTATTTAATTATTTTATACATGATCAATTGACCCAATAATTTAGTAAATATTGCCTTTTTCTTCTTTTTCTGTATATATAAATAATTACGAATTCTTTTCTCCAATGGACGAATTATTTGCGTTCTAGTCTGTTTTAGACTGAGCGAGAAAAACTGCCATCCGAAATAACAGTATGACGAATGTTAGGATTCTGAGAGAGAGAGAGAGAGAGAGAGAGGGAGCTTGACTATTGAAGAAGCACTTGTTACTGTAAAGTCTGCTTGTCCTGGAAAATCCTATGCATTATCTAAACAATCAACATGTCCCTTAGACAAAAATCTGTCAGAGAGCAAGACTTAATGGTAAGATATGTGAGTAATCTGTAAACACGAGAGCCTTTGACCTCTTGACCACTGATTAATGATGTAGGTACCATCTTATAGCCTTTGACCTCTTGACCACTGATTAATGATGTAGGTATCATCTTATAGCCTTTGACCTCTTGACCACTGATTAATGATGTAGGTACCATCTTATAGCCTTTGACCTCTTGACCACTGATTAATGATGTAGCTACCATCCTAGTGTATTAAAAATGATATATTCTAAACAATACAGTTATAATTCTTACAAAATGTTTCATCTAATAACACAAGATTTTAAACTTTAAAATCTTTTTTCTATTTATCTTATTAATAAAAAAACATTATTTTTGAATGTTAACTGCTTTTTTTAATAAGTCTGTTATCATCTTTATTACATGCATGGTGATTACGAAGATTTTGTTCAAGATATAACAGATAAGAAAATAATGCGGGACCTAAATGTTTCCGAGTATACATTCTTAAAAAAACAGTTGGTTTTTTTCGTAATAAAACCATATATGAATATAATTAGGTGCTTTGATATCGCTCAGTTATATGTGACTTTAACGTTTGTGTCCTGTTTCCCCAAGAGAACACCATATATACGTCACAATGTGCATACGAGCATCGTCATCTTTATTTCCTTCCGTATATATATATATATATATATATATATATATATATATATATATATATATATATATATATATAAAATTATCATTTGCATGCAATCAGAAAATTTTCTGAGGTTAAAAATGCAAAATAATTACAGATGTAGGCAAACTATACAGCTTTACTTTGTGTGGAGAAAGCAAAGAATAAGTTGCAGGAGTGACATAAATGAATTTGTGTATGCACAAATGTCAATAAACAACTAGTAGCACGAAGTGACATAAATGAATTTGTGTATGCAAAAATGACAATAAACAACTAGTAAGACTGTCATGACACATTTAATATACGATGTTAAATAACATATCAGTATTCAAATGATGACATCATATTCGAAGTTAAATTGTGATTGATCCGTGTAATTTAAAATTTACAAAATCTCAATTTGTGTATCGGCCAAATAACTTGCAGTTTTCTTTGCCAGTTAACCTTTAGAGTGACTTACAAGTGCTGTAATCTAAGTGAAATTACTCAACGTTAAACACGTTTTGTATGTACATTGCGCATCACATATGGCCTATAAAAATAAACTATTTTGGACCGCGGTGATGCATGGCAAGACTGATTTGATCATTGGACATCTTTTGTTCTTTTTCTTCTGAGTTCTTTTTACCAGAAATCTTTCTGACATAAGCATTGTAAATACGAGACAGTAACAATGAGCTATCACATTCTTTTGGCACATGAAATTTGACATACTTTCCATTGCTGTTCTTGGTTTTGTATTATGCTGAATAGGCAACTGAGCAATTTGCCTCTGAAGGGGCTATTTGTTCTCGGAATTATGAACCGTTCTTGCAACACATCTGTTTTAAGGTCAGACGGGTTATATACATGCATATTAGTAGTTTCCAAAATGACGTTTTGCGAAATCTGTGATGACATGAAATTGAGTGTAAAATAAATATATCATCAAAAGCCTGTATTTTGTCGGTTCCAGTATCCATAATTACACAGTTAAATGACGGATAAAATGACGAGCATAACAGCAACTCGATGACAACAACATTTTAGGCAAAAAGAGTAGAAGACGTTATGTATCATGTTGAATTAAAACCAGACCTTTAAATTTTAGTGATGAGGGTAGCGCGCATGTGTGTGTGTGTGTGTGTGTGTGTGTGTGAGAGAGAGAGATGTGTTATTTAGATACAAGTTGAAAAATGTACAGGATTAAACCTGCATATAAAAAACGTTTAAGATATTTTTAAATTAAAACATGCCAACCACTTCGCGTTTTATCGACTTTTATTTCAGGCTGATTTTGTCACACACACACACACACACACACAGATGTATATATATATATATATATATATATATATATATATATATATATATATATATATATATATATATATATATATTCAGCTGGTTTCTTGCCGAGTGGATTATAAAACAGAAGATAACTGTCGTATGTACGAAATTATCTACGTCAACAGTTAAACAGTCGGAACTCAATCAACTTTATGGCACTAAGGAATACATATTTTACTTGGTTTTTCAGTTTCACTTTAGCTTCAACCGTTTGCATTGTAAGACCGAAAATCTGTTCCCCCCCCAAAAAAGTCTCATACATTCACGAGCTTGGCAACCACTCAACACTTGCCAACCGTGGGAAAATGTTACACTTTATACTGTGGAAGTGATCTAGATTCATTTCTGTAGTTTGGGGATCGCTTCAAAGTTACCTTCTCTCTCTCTCTCTCTCTCTCTCTCTCTCTCTCTCTCTCTCTCTCTGAGACACATGCGCAGACGGGTCATCATCACATCATAGACATTTTTTAAAATAAAGATCAAGGAAGACCAGTTTAGATAGAGAGACGAAATAACAGGCACATGTATACTCACGTGAAAATGGTATGGTAGGAATTTCAGGTTCAAACGCCATCGCTTCATTTATTTATTGCAGACATTTGTGAAGCTTTTGGACCTGGACTGTTTGAATAAAAACACTGATTTCACGAGGGTTTAAAGTGTGTACGAATGCAGATATAGACGATATAATAAGATTAAATCAATTTTGTTTTGTTTCAAATAGAGCATTTTTTTTTATTGACGTGTAGATGTTCTGATTTTTTCACATTACGGCAATGACTGCTCCGGTGGCCTAGTGATTAGAGCTTATGACTCGGATGCGGGAGGTCGTGGGTTCAAACCAGGGCCGAGTCATACCAAAACACTTATAAAAATGGCACTAACAGCTGCCTCGATAGGCGCTCAGCATTAAGATGTTGGTGTTAGGACCGGTCAACCTGGTGTGAGGATATTGTGACTGGGTGGGACATTATGCTATATGTCTGCGGCATGATGCCCCAGTGCTAGACATCACTATAAACTGCCACACTGCAGACATTGAAGCGATATGACTGAAAAATTGTTAAAGCTACGTTAAAAATCCAAATCACACACACACACACACACACACACACACACACATGGCAATATTAATCGCACACCTCAACGTCATCTGCCACTTCGGACTGGCCACGCATAATCTTGAGTCGCGTAGTCCAAGTTTCATATATACATCTTTCTCAAGTCAGTGCGATCTCATTTAGACAAAATCATTTTCTTTGTGTGTCCATATTTTATTTTCACAAAAGTGCTGAAATGCGAAATTTACATTTAACACGGAGTAGACTATTGCATATTTTAATATACTTTACCATCGTGTATTTGTTTAGACTTCCCTGTTCAAATGCTTAGGTAACACGAATAGATGACGTAAGAAATAAAAGGACAAAATACATTTTTTTTTCAGCCACCCCATCGCCCATTGTCTTTATGTGTACAAGCGAAGCAAATTGTAACTACCTGTATTGTTATTAATGGCCGTTCGTGTCATTGATGCATTGAAGTTTCCTCCACAAGAGACTTGCATGAAAATGCAGTCGCTTTCAAGAAAAAGTATTTTCTTCACGAAAAGTCGCTTCTTTGTGATAAGGTTGTCTTCTTTTATGAAGATTTTTGTAGCCAATATTGTATAAATCTTAATAAAAGATAATTTTTTCACGTAAATATTTTATTAGGGAAAATTTACTATTGTTGCAAAGAAATTAAGTTTTTCCTTGAAACATATGTTTTTTCGTCACAACGTTTGTATCCATGTCTGCAGGTACATTTTTGAGAAGAAATGTTGTAATATCAATATTGATTTTATGTTGAAGTCGAGAAGTAACACTGTTTTGCGAAGAATTTAACAACCGCCGTTATCCCAATAAGTGATTTCAAACTCAACAGTAACCATTCACGCTCAGAATTTATCGTTTCGGATTTATTTTGTTTTCATACGTTGTCATGGCGATCCGTGAAACACCCTCCACCAAAATCAGTTCGCATATTTTGTTTCTTTTCGTTTATCTTCTTTCTTCTTCAAGTTATTTTAGCTTTCTTTGATTGTTGTTGTCGTTTCTTGTGACACGTCCCAATATCTACTAGCGTTTTACGTACGTAACACGTGCACTCCTGAACCACCACCACCACCACCACCACCACCAACGCCCCCCCCCCATAAAAAGAAAAAAGAAACAAAACTAAAACAAAAACTAAAACTTTAGGAATGTCATGATTTTGAGTCAGAATTTTAGCCTGTTCATCCCAGCTGTGTCTACGACGATGTGTATAAATTTGTCAGCTAAAGGAAACGGGATTTGCTCTACTCATCATTTCTACCGACATTAAAATTGTTTTTACGAGCAAGCTTGTGCATGTTTGTGAGTGATAATTTATCGTTGTTTTACCAGCATAGTTCCAGATGCATTTTCACGTGACACTGACAAGCTGTTAGCTGCGCTCATTTGTTATTGCAGGTTCGATACCCAGTTGTCTCCTAAGTTGCTTGCCCATAAATCGGGCCATAAACATCAAGATGCGAGTGGGATCCTGGGGCCACTGATCATAAGAATTTTATTGGCCATTTCTTCGTCTCTCTGTTTAAGAAGTAAAAGACAAGCAAAACAAACAGAAAAAAAAAAAAAAAAAAAAAGACAACCAACAAATAAATTATAGTATATGTGTCACCTAGTCAAGGAATTTACAGTACAGCCATCTGGTCTCCGAAACCTTCTGGAACTTTGTATGATTGGTATCGTGTAACACAAATTCCATTGAACGTGAACACGTACCGTTATAAAGATGTTGGTTCTTGTAGGTTATTTGGTGTACGTTTAAATTCAAGGATGTAATCCAGGTCAGTATGTTTCCTCTCACTCCACATATTTTCACGTATGGTTTAGCGTTATGGCTTGAGAGGGAGGGACGGGACCAGGAGATGGAGCAAATTGAATTTCAATTAAATTGTTTAACATTCTAACTCATTTAGAAAGCGGGGATTTTTACGTTTGTGCTCTTAAAAATGTGCATAAAATCACTCAAATGGAATCTGAAGATATGAAATTACAGTATTGTACTATTTTACCTTATAAATGCAATAACAATATTGGCAGACGTAAAGATAACATCTAGAATGCAAAACAGAATAATATAAATTAGCGTATGATTTGGCGTTATATCATTAGCAGAATGGATTTCAATGAAATTGTGTTACAGTTTTAATTTATTTAGAAACCACTGATTATTAGTATCTTTATCGCTATTCTGTTATTTTATAGTGTGCGTTTTGGGGATTTTTAACGTAACTATAACAATTTGAGTCATATCGCGACGATGTCTGCAATTTGGCAGTTTATAGTGATGTCTAACACTGGGGCATCATGCCGCAGACATGTAGCATTATGTCCCACTGAGACACATTATCCTGACACTAGACCGACCAGCCCTAACACTAACCTCTTAATGCTGAGCGCCAAGCAAGGCAGCGACTAGTGCAAGCTGTATTAGGCCTAGTCTTTGGTATGACTCGGCCGGGGTTCGATCCCGTGACGTCCCGACTCCGAGTTGGACGCTCTAACCACTTAGGCCACCAGAGCGGTCTTGTTATTTTATAAATGCTTGATAAGTGAAATTCATAACTAATCTAAAGATCATACAAGCAATATTTCCCTGTTGAAATCATAATTATATATGTACTCCATGGGTCAATCATAGTTTGATATACCAAATAGGACTGGTATATGAAATTGCATTATACCGACACTATAGTAGGACTGGTGTATAAAATTGCATAGTACTGACACTATAATAGGACTGGTATACGAAATTTTATTATACCGCCACTATAATAGAACTGGCATATGAAATTGCATTATACCGACACTATAATAGGACTGGCATATGAAACTGCATTATACCGAAACTGTAATAGCACTGGTATATGAAATTGCATTATACCGAGACTATATTAGCACTGGCATATGAAATTGCATTATACCGCCACTATAATAGCACTGGCATATGAAATTGCATTATACCGCCACTATAATAGCACTGGCATATGAAATTGCATTATACCGACACTTTAATAACCAGGCTATTTTGCTTTGTTTAACGCATATGGTCTACCTAGCTTTATTTCCTACTCCGCATTAGTTGATCAGCCTGTACGTCAGTTTTACTTCAGTTAATTCAATTCTCTCTCTCTCTCTCTCTCTCTCTCTCTCTCTCTCTCTCTCTCTCTCTCATTGTTAATTTCAAAGTGTTTTAACTTATTGTTATTAACGAAAAGTTTATTTTTGTCATGCCATACTTTAGTTCTAAAAGATTCTCGGAGCAAACATAATTAAACTTGCTGACACTTAAGGCAAAAGTCAATATCGAATGCGATACAATTAGCAATTATAAACACTGTATCCTTTAAACAAAGGAACGGATACGATTAGCGATTATAAGCAATGTATCCCTTAGACAGTGGACCGATACGATTAGCGATTATAAGCACTGCATCCCTTAGACAATGGGCCGATATGATTAGCAATCATAATCAACGTATCCCTTAGACTAGGGGCCGATATGATTAACGATTATAAGCACTGTAACCCATATAAAATGGAACCGATACGATTAACGAATATAGGTACTATATCCCTTAAACAATGCAACCGATACGATTAACGATTATAAGCATTATATATCTTAGACAGTGGACCGATACGATTAACCATCATAAACACTGTATCCTATAGACAATGGGCCGATACGATTAACGCTTATAAGCACTGTGTTATATATATTTGATTTAATTTAATTGTTTGTCTGACGTTTTGTTACCAATATGTAATTAAATTGCTTGTGTGTTAGCTTTAAATTCTTTTTATTTTATTTTTGTTTCATTACATTTTATTGTAATGATTATTTTCACGGTATGTGATATTTTTGAAAAAGAAATTCAGTCGTCTGTTGACTTGATAAGAACGTAAAAGTATGAATTAAGCACTATTTTTGGCTCACTTTGGTTCATAGATTTTGTAAACATCGATTGAAAACGATTGGCTATTACCAAGGTCATGTTCGGCTCACGTGTTAACTAAATTGTAAACAGCCTTTCTTTTTTATATATTTCCAGCGTGAGAATTTGATTCTTAGATAGGGCTATTCGGGCCTACGTGATAAATGGCATTTTTTTAATTGCGCTGTTCAAATTAGTGATCATGTAGCCAGTTACTTTAGTCACCATGTGATCTAAAATCGAGGCTTAAAACAGCCAATTGCTAGTAGATCGATCTAGTCGTATTTTTTGCTCCGTTAGAGCTCGAGGTTTTTATTGTGTTACGTATCGGCTCGTTCAAAGTAACACAAAGAAAGAGTGACTACAACAAGCTTTGTAAATTTTAACAAAAATAATTTATTTCCCTAGAAAACACGGTGAAAAGGTAAATAGATGAAACAAGACTTAGATTTACGAAGAAGATTCCAAAAATTTGTTCTAAATTTGTGAAAACACATAAGTCCTGTGAACAAACAGTTCTAATTTGATATAGTCGGAATCTCAGTTCCGTTCCAAGATGGCAGATGATGACGTCAGACGAAGGCTAACACAAAATGTCCAGAATTTTTACTGTGAATCACAATTTGTATTGTTCTGCTCAAATTTAGAAATAATTTCAGCAAATGTCTTTGTCCAAAGCCAGTAGTGCTGTTCTCCAGGGAAACTAATTATTATTTAGAAAGTAGATGAAGTACAGCTACCACCACTAACAATACACATGTTGTTCCTCGTACGAACGAACAACTCTTTCCAGCACAGGAATACCTTTTCCTTAAGGTATTAGAAACTCTACAAGATGTTATGATGTGACTCTCAACTATGACTGACTACGACTATGACTGAATATTTCTTACAGGTAACTGAGCGTTTAAAACAAGCTAATACGTCATTTCATGTACACATGCACGAAGCACACGTGTGATTTCGAAATCACACCTGGGCATTACAAAAGCGTCAACAAGTATAATTAGTAATGACGTAGTCACAGCCAATCATGTACACAGCTTTTCCCGACTGTTTACTTGCAACGCCAAACTATCATACAAAAATCGTGCTTACACGAGTCACATTTACGTTTTAAATAAATACGATGTTTCTAACAAACTATTAGACCCATGCAAACATAATCATCATAATAATAATAACTACATTTAATGATGCAAAAATGAAATAAAAATGAAACAAAGAATTAGAAGAATTTAAATTTTAACACATATGTAATTTAACTACAGGGTCGTAACACTTTCCTCCATAAAGAAAAGAGAAAGATTTATGTAATAAAACTTTTTTTTTTATCAGATGTAAATTATACACGAGGTAAAAAAAAATTACATAAGAAGAACTCTTATGAATTTACACAAAGGTGTATATGAAAATGACATTTCTATACACGGGAAAGTGCGTCTGCAATTAAATTATCTTTTCCTTTAATGTGCCTGATGTCAAGATTGTACTCTTGCAAAAATAAACTCCATCTCAACAGTCTTTGATTTTTATTTTTCATTCTGTTGATGAAAGTAAGGGGGTTGTGATCACTAAACACAACAACCGGAGAAGGAGCTGAACTGATATAAACTTCAAAATGCTGTAATGCTAGCATTAAAGCCAAGCATTCCTTCTCGATTGTTGAGTAGTTTCTTTGGTGTTTATTTAATTTCTTAGAGAAGTAACACACTGGGTGTTCTACACCATTTTTGTCATCTTGAAGCAAAACTTTCCAACCCCAACATCACTTGCATCCACAGATAGTTTGAATGGTTGACTGAAATCAGGAGCTGTTAAAACTGGTGCACTTTTAATTATGGCTTTTAATCTATCGAAAGCCTCTTGACATTTTCCAGTCCAAAGAAACTTGTTTTTCTTTCTCAACAAGTTTGTCAGAGGTTCAACAATATCAGAAAAATTAGAACAAAATTTGCGATAGTACCCAGCCATACCCAAAAAATCGCATCAGCTGTTTTTTACTGACAGGCACAGAAAATTCAGAAATAGCCTTGACCTTAGCATCTATAGGTTTAATTTGACCATGTCCCACAATATGTCCTAGAAAAGTAACACACGCACGGCAGAACTCACTTTTAGATAAATTAATAGTCAAATTTGCATCCGTGAGTCTGTCGAAGAACTTCCGAATCGTGGCTAGATGTTCTTTCCAGGTGTTGTTGTAGATGATGACATCATCAATATAGGCATCACAATTTTCTAGACCAGAAGTAATCATATTCATAAGGCGTTGAAAAGTACTTGGAGAACACTTCATCCCAAATGGCATTACTTTATACTGGTAGAGTCCATCTGGAGTCACAAATGCCGAAATTTCTTTTGCACTTTTCGTTAGTGGAATTTGCCAAAAACCCTTCAGAAGGTCGAATTTAGTGACGTATTTAGCATTTCCAATTTTGTCGATACAATCGTCGATTCTTGGCAATGGAAATGAGTCTGTTTTTGTCACACTGTTCACCTTCCTATAATCCGTACACATTCGGAAAGTTTTATCCGGTTTTGGAACAAGAATGCACGGTGAACTCCACTCACTCTTACTGGGCTCTATAAAATCATTTTCCAGTAAATACTGAATCTCTTTTTTCATGTATTCCTGTTTAAAAGGATTCAACCTGTATGGGTGTTGTTTCATGGGTTTCGAATCTACTATTTCAACGTCGTGAAAAATTTTGTTTGTCCTTGTAGGCACGTCTGGAAACAAGTGCTCATATTCAGACAATAATTGTTTAAGTTCACTTTTTTCTTGATTTTGTAAATGAGAAAGTTTCTGGTCTAGATTTTCCATAACTTCCGAATTCCGAAAACTGGTTGTTCCCAGATCAGTAGAATCCAACTAAACTCCTTCATTCAAAACCTCAGCTGGTGGGACAGGTACAACTAAATTAATTGCATGATTTACCTAGCTATTTCTTTCAATAAAGTAGTACTTCATTAATTTACTTAGACTTGAGTACTATTATTATAATTTAACTCATTCATTTTCTTCTTTACTTTGTAAGGTCCATAAAATCTTAATTGAAGAAAATTCTGCAGAATGAGCAAGAGAGAATGGACTTTATTACAGGACTCAAATATTCTCTCTAGTAAAATTTGGTGAAACCATAGTTTCACTTTTGACTTGAACTGCTGTATGCCAAATTCAAGCATAACAAGCTGGAACTTTCCAGACTTAAAATCTGACCTTTGACCAGATTGAACAAATTTGAGAAGGCCAAATTGAGGAAAATTCCTCAAAGGAATTACCTCTGGAAAACTTGTTGACGCACACTTGATGGTCAACAAATTTTGGTTACCTGACTTGGTCTTTGCTAAGGGATCAACACAATCTACCATAATTCTACTGAATGGTTCGTCAAATGCAGGAATTGGTTGCAGATGAGCTTTAGGTATCTTTTGATTTGTTTTTCCTACAATTTGACAAGTATGACAAAATCTACAAAACTTGCACACATCACTTTTAATTTTTGGCCAATAGAAGTGAGTCAAGATCTTGTGATACGTTTTATTTATCCCTAAATGACCAGCCATAGGAGTTTCATGGGCCAAACTAAGTATTTCCTGTCTGTAAGGTTTCGGAACCACAATCTGATATTTTACTAACCATTCGTCACTAGCGGGTACCTTGGGAGGTACCCATTTTCTCATAAGAACTCCATTTTTAATGAAGTAACAGACATTTACTTCAGTTGCTTCAGTTTCACTATCGGCCCGCTGAAACAAACAGGAGATCTCAGGATCTTTCTCCTGTTCGACGACAAGTGATTGTCGTTTATCACCCTGATCAGATAAAAGAGAATGAGTATTCAAACGAGGATCACTATGATCAATACCTTTTGACTGATCCAAATTAGAAGTGAAAGTGACCTCATCAAAAGCCTGACCAATACATGTGTCAGCTAAAGGAATGTCTTCCTTATGAAAATCATTCTCAAGAGCTTTCTTTGCCATAGCTCTGGTAACTGCACAAGCTGGGAATAAATCAGGGATTTCTTTTTCAATAGGATCAACTTTCTGATCCAAAGAAGGCTTGTCAGTTACAAGTGGATTAACCACAACCTTGTCTCCAGCTAAGTCATTGCCTAGCAACAAATGAATGCCCTCAACGGGTAAAGTAGACACTACACCGACTGTCACAGGTCCTGAAACTAAGTCTGATGACAAATTAACAGAATGGAGAGGAACATTAACAAAAACGCACTCTACTACCTGAATGAGAACACTCTCATTAGAACAGGTCTTCTCAGAAGAAGGCAAAATACCTGAAACTAAAAGACTCTGAGAAGCTCCTGTATCCCTCAAAATTGTAATAGGGATAGGATTGGCCAAATCACCCAAGAGTGATATAGAACCCTTCGACATGAATGGTTCAAAATTCTCCATAAAACAATCAGACTGAGAATTTTCAAACCCAACAAATGTATTGTTTTCAATACGTGACCGTGACCTTGACCTCTTAGAAATAAGAGCATTTGGGATAGGTCTATCTTGATTCTGATGCCTATATTTCAATTTGAAGCAATCAGAAATGACGTGTCCTTTTTTCTTACAATAGGTACACGTAGGAATAAACAAGGATTTTGAATCAAGTCTCTCAGAGGCTTGATTTTTAGAATTTGTGCCAGATTGAGTTTTACTGAGAGTCGTATTTGGTTGAAACACCTTTCTATCAGTAGACTGCTGAGTGAAAGATTTGCTTACAGCAGGAACTTTATGAGTTAAGGAATACTCATCAGCAGCAATAGCAGCTTTTTCCAAGGTTTCAAACTTATGCTCTTCAAGATGATTCTTAATGTCACTATGGACACAGTTCTTGAACTCTTCAAGTAATATTAATTGTTCAAGACTTTCAAAATCATGTTCGATTTTCTTGGCTAAGCACCATCTTTTGAATAAATGTTCTTTTTCTCTAGCAAATTCAACATAAGTTTGTCTAGCATCTTTCCTATAGTTTCTGAACTTTTGCCGATAAGCCTCAGGGACTAATGCATAACCCTTCAAGATGCATTCCTTAACCAAATCGTAATCAGAACTTTGTTGTACTGACAGAGATATATAGATATCTCTGGCCTTGCCATAAAATACACTTGCAATAATTGAGTCCAATACTCTCTTGGCCATTTTGAATTCTCAGCAACTTTTTCAAAAAGAATAAAATATTTATCTACTTCCTTTTCACTAAAAGGGGGAACTAACTTTATATTTCCTAAAATGTTAAAATTTGAATTTGCTCGAGAAGTGGAATCGTGCCTGCCACTTGCCAGCTCAAATTCTTTCATTCTAATTTGAAATTCTGTATCTTTTTCATCCTTCTCTTTTGCATCTGTCTCTCTCTCTCCCTTTCTTCAAATTGCATTTGTTCCTTTTGTAATTCCATTTGCCTTTCTTTTTCCTTTCTTCTATTTGTCTTTGTTTTTCCCTTTCTTTTATTTGCCTTTCTTTTTTCCCTTTCTTCTATTTGTATTTATTCCTTTTGTAATTCTATTTGCCTTTCTTTCTCCCTCTCTCTTTCCTGTCTATCTTTCTCCTCCTTTTCAGATTGTAATCTCATTTGTTCTTTTTGTAACTCTATCTGATTCTGAAGCTCGAGCTTCCTTAACTCTGTTTCCATCTTATATTTCATTTTCAGTTCCATTTTCTTAACGTCAGAGTCTGTCATAGACTTGCTGACAGATGCCAAAACACTTTTGTCAAAAATATTCTTTCCTACTAAATGTTGAATTAAAATATTTTTGATTTCTTGTTTAGTCAAGGAAGCTTTTGCTTCAGAAAGATCGTACTTTCTGGCAAGTTCAAGCAACTCATCCTTTTTCAAACTATCCAACTGCTCTTGAGTTGGACTAGAAAGAAAATTCTCCACTTTTGACATTGTGATAGAAAGCCTGTTGTTTTCACTAAGATTTCAAATAAAATGAACTAGGGAATTTAAATTTCAATTTTTAGCCAATTTCATGTATCAGCCAATTTCATATATCAGCCAATTTCATAAATCCATTACAGACGAGCCCCCAATTTCTTTATGTTACGTATCGGCTCGTTCAAAGTAACACAAAGAAAGAGTGACTACAACACGCTTTGTAAATTTTAACAAAAATAATTTATTTCCCTAGAAAACACGGTGAAAAGGTAGATAGATGAAACAAGACTTACGATTTACGAAGAAGATTCCAAAAATTTGTTCTAAATTTGTGAAAACACATAAGTCCTGTGAACAAACAGTTCTAATTTGATATAGTCGGAATCTCAGTTCCGTTCCAAGATGGCGGACGATGATGTCAGACGAAGGCTAACACAAAATGTCCAGAATTTTTACTGTGAATCACAATTTGCATTGTTTTGCTCCAATTTAGAAATAATTTTAGCAAATGTCTTTGTCCAAAGCCAGTAGTGCTGTTCTCCAGGGAAACTAATTATTATTTAGAAAGTAGATGAAGTACAGCTACCACCACTAACAATACACATGTTGTTCATCGTACGAACGAACAACTCTTTCCAGCACAGGAATACCTTTTCCTTAAGGTATTAGAAACTCTACAAGATGTTATGATGTGACTCTCAACTATGACTGACTACGACTATGACTGAATATTTCTTACAGGTAACTGAACATTTAAAACAAGCTAATACGTCATTTCATGTACACATGCACGGAGTACACGTGTGATTTCGAAATCACACCTGGGCATTACAAAAGCGTCAACAAGTATAATTAGTAATGACGTAGTCACAGCCAATCATGTACACAGCTTTTCCCGACTGTTTACTTGCAACGCCAAACTATCATACAAAAATCGTGCTTACACGAGTCACATTTACGTTTTAAATAAATACGATGTTTCTAACAAACTATTAGACCCATGCAAACATAATCATCATAATAATAATAACTACATTTAATGATGTAAAAATGAAATAAAAATGAAACAAAGAATTAGAAGAATTTGAATTTTAACACATATGTAATTTAACTACAGGGTCGTAACAATTGTTGACGTCAGTTTGTTCTGAAGTTCATCTATTTTTTGGAATTTAATAATTTATTCTCTAGGAAACTACACAAGTGCTTCTTTTTTATAAAGATTATGGGACAAAGATATTCAGTGGAAATTTATTCTGGAATTCTAAACGGGAACATTAAAATTGTGATTCAACGAGGAACTGTTGCCTTTTGTACAACGACCTCATCTGACATCATCGCCTTCCATATTGGAACTTCATAGAGATTCGAACCTGGATTCAATTAGAACTGTTTAGTGATAGGACTTATATTTTTCAATTCTAGGATTAAGTTTTGGATTATATTCACAAATCGTAAGTCCTATTTCATATTTTTATCTTTTTTTCTAGGAAAATAAATTATTTGTTAAAACTTACAAAGCTTGTTGGCTTCGCTCTTTTCTTTTGTTACTTTTGTACGAGCCTACACGTAACACGTTTTAATTATTTTATTTTATTCCATTACATGCTATTGTAATGTAATATTGTTTTTTGGACTTGATATTTTAGAATTAAGTTCAGTTCTGAATGATTTTTTATTCTATTTTTGACCTAAACAACTAATAACAGAGATATTGTATCTAATGCTGACCTTGTTTCAAAATCAGTGGCAGTATTGGTAAACAACATTTTTTCTTTCTTTCTCGGAGAAAGAATTGTTAAGTTGAGCCAAGGTCATACTTGGGCTACGTTATAATTTTCATGTAACAAACTTCCATTTCTTCTGGAAGGTTGAAATCTTGAGCCCCTTCCGGGAATATGTTTTGCGTCTTAAGTTAGCCATATACCTGATGTTTAGTATAGAAGTAGTCAGTGGGCTTTAAACTTTTGACACGTAAAGTTGTGTTGTTGTGACCAGTTTGGGCTGAGATTTTATTTACTTCAAATTAACTGACTTTCAAGTGAGTCTTTTTCCTGGAAATACTAGTGCTCTAAATTAATTTTTGGACAAAGACATTTACCGAAATTTATACAGAATTCATACACTGGAATAATATTTTCAGTGATTCAACAAGAGATTATTGACATTGCAACACTTCACAGGTTACAACAGACGCTATCGTCTTCCAGTTTGGATTCCATCGGGATTCAAACTCAGTTTCATTCAGGACTTTTTATTACTAGGACTTCTATTTTTTAATTCTTGGATTATATTTGGATTTGATTCGTAAAACCGTCAGTTCTTTTTTTATATTTCACTTGATATTCTAGGGAAATAAATTGTTTGTTAAATTTTACAAAGCTTGTTGTCTTCACTTGTTTCCTGTTACTTTTTGTAAGAGCCTAGACTCGTAACAACTGTATCCTTTAGAAAATGGACCTATAGGATTAACGATTATAAGCACTGTATCCCTTAAACAATTGGCCGATACGATTAGCCATTATAAGCACTGTATCCTTAGACAATAGGCCGATACAATTAACGATTATAAGCACTGTATGCCTTAAACAACGGAAAAGATGCGATTAACGATTATAAGCAATATATCCCTTTAACAATGGGCCGATACAATTAACTATTATAATCACCGTATCCGTTAAACAATGGAACCGATACAATTAACAATTATAACCAATATATCCCTTAGTGGACCTATGCGATTAGCGATCATAAACACTGTATCCTCTAGATAATGGGCCGATATGATTAACGATTATAAGCACTGTGTCCTTTAGACAGTGGGATTATACGATCAACGACCATAAGCACTGTATTCCTTAGACAATAGGCCATACGATTTACAATTATAAGCTACGTATCACTTAGACAATGGGTCGATACGATTAACGATTATAAGTACTGTATGCCTTAAACAATGGAACCGATACGATTAACGATTATAAGCAATATATCCCTTAGTGGACCGATACGATTAACGATCATAAGCACCGTATCCCTTAGACAATGGGCCGATACGATTATCTTTATATGTACTGTATCCTTTAGACAATGGGATTATGCGATTAACGTACAGTATCCCTTAGACAATAGGCCGATACGATTAACGATTATAAGAACTATCCCTTAGACAGTAGGCCGATACGATTAACAATTATAAGCTTTGTATCCCTTAGACCGTAGACCCATATGATTAACGATTATAAGCACGGTATGCCTTAAACATTGGAACCGATACGATTAACGATTATAAGCAATATATCCCTTAAACAATGGGCCGATACAATTAACGATTATAAGCACCGTATCCATTAAACGATGGAATCAATACGATTAACGAATATAAGCAACATATCCCTTAGTGGAACAATACGATGACGACCATAAGCACTGTATCCCTTAGACAATGGGCCGATACGATTAACGATTATAAGCACTGTATCCCTTAAACAATGGAACCGATACGATTATAAGAAATATATACCTTAAACAATGGGCTGAAACGGTTTACGATTATAAGCATCGTATTCCTTAAGCAATGGAACCGATACGATTAACAATTATAAGCAGTATATACCTTAGACAGTGGACCGATGCGATTAACGATCATAAGCATTGTATCCCTTAGACAATGGGCCGACACTATTAGTAATTAGAAGCACTATAGCTGTTTGACAACGGACAGATATTTTCCAAAAGTCTACAATGTTCTTGGAGTCTGTACAAGATAATGAAAATGTTATGTATTGTGCAGAAACTATCACTGATCGCACGGCCAATATTGAAATAATGAAATAATATTTCGCTTAATGAAGAAGATTTCGAAATAACGAAACAACGTTCTGTTTTATTGATCAATTATATGGTTGCAAGAAAATAATGAAATTATAAGTTTTTAATATGAAATTATTATTATTATTACTGATTAAGCCAAATATGTTTTCTTTATTCCAAAATATTATTTCATTTGCAAAATAGAAGGAATTAAATAATTTTGGCTCCGTTATTTTACAAACATGTTCATGTTGGGATTCGTGTGAGTAAAACAAGAATTTGCGGAACAGTTCTTTTCATGGTGCGAGGTATAGGGATATAACTACCTGACAGCTTATTCCTTAAACTGCCATCCAAAGCGGTAGACGTCACAATAGCTGAAAACAGATGACGTCTACCAGCGCTCACTTCTCACTTTATAACTTTGAACGCGTGTGGCATTTTCTTTTATCGTAGGCAAAAGTCGTGGAAAATTTCCTATGCACTGTGATCCATCCATCCGTACGTATCACTGACAGCTTCCGGGTCTTAAATTGCATAGTTCGATGCTCACGGTGTCACAGTGTTAAGTTGTCCCCATTACGTCAAGATTTAATTGAAAAGATACGTCACAAGTACAAAGCCAAATATTCTGCAGAACAATACATACCAGACCACCAGTCTATTTTTATATTATTTTTGTCCCAACTTTAATTGAAAGGTGAAGAGTTAGTTGTTTTAAAAGTGATCAATCGACCCAATAATTTTAGTATATATTGAATTTTCCTTCTTTTCCTGTATATGTACGTAATTAGTGGATTCCTTTCTCCAACGGACGAATTATTTGCGTTGTATTCTATTTTAAACTGAGCGAGAAAAGCAGCAATTCCAAACAACGATTTAATGATTGTTAAGATTTTGAGAGAGAGAGAGAGAGAGAGAGAGAGAGAGAGAAACCTTGGCTATTGAAGAATCACTTACTACTGTAAAGTCTACCTGCCCTGGAAAGTTGCATGCATTATCTAAAAAATCAACAGGTCCCTTAGACAAATATCCGTCCGAAAAAATCAACAGGCCCTTAACAAAAATCCGTCCGAAAAAATCAACAGGCCCCTTAGACAAAAATCTGTCCGTAAAAATCAGCAGGCCCCTTAGAGAAAAATCTGTCAGAGAGCAAGACTTAATGGTAAGATATATGAGTGATCTGTAAACGCGAGAGCCTTTGACCTCTTGACCACTGATTAATGATGTAGGGACTATCTTATAGCCTTTGACCTCTTGACCACTGATTAATGATGTAGGTACCATCTTATAGCCTTTGACCTCTTGACCACTGATTAATGATGTAGGTACCATCAGTGTAGTAAAAATGATGCATTCTAAACAAAACAGTTATAATTCTTACAAAATGTTTCAACTAATAATGACAGATTTTAGAGTTTAAAAACTGTCTAAAGGTTAAGAAAGCAGACCCGAACAGTAGTACAGTAATGACAGATGCAGGCAAATTAGACAGCCTGGCTTTACGTGGAGAAGCAATGAATAAGTGGAAGGAGTTTAGAGAATTTGTGTACACAAAAATGTCAGTAAACACGAGGTAAGACTAAAAAGTGACAGAAATGAATTTGTGTTTACACAAAAATGTCAATAAACATGTAGTAGGACTAAAAAGTGACAGATATGAATCTGTGTACACAAAAATGTGAATAAAAAAGCAGTAGGACTAAAAATGGACAGAAATGAATTTCTGCGTACACAAAAATGTCAATAAACATGCAGTAGGACTAAAAATGGACAGATATGAATTTGTTTACACACAAATGTCAATAAACATGTAGTAGGACTAAAAAGTGACAGAAATGAATTTGTGTACACAAAAATGTCAATAAACATGTAGTAGGACTAAAAATGGTCAGATATGAATTTGTGTACACAAAAATGTCAATAAACATGTAGTAGGACTAAAAATGGACAGATCTGTATTTGTGTACACAAAAATGTAAATAAACACATAGTATGACTAAAAATAGACAGAAATGAATTTGTGTACACACAAATGTCAATAAACATGTAGTAGGACCTAAAAGTGACAGAATGAATTTGTGGATACAAAAATGTCAATGCACACGTAATAAGACCATCGCGATGCGTTTAATATATGATGTTAAATAAAATAACAGTCTTCAAAAATGACAACATTATACTCGTCATTAAATTGTGAACGATCCGTGGAATTTACAAGCTAGAATAACCAAGGTACACACTTTATACCACAGCTGGCTGCATATCGGCCAGCAACAGAGAGGGTGGACCCTATAACGTTTTCCGAGGGTCCGTTAGCAAAAATGAAGGTTCCTACGAAGGGCTAAAATAAGGTCAATAACGCTAAACCGAATCCGCTAACCGAATATATTTCAATAACAAAAATCGACTGGTTAGTTTGATTTTGTTACTCGTTCGTTGACATGTTTTTTTTTTTTTTCTTCAAATTTTAGGCGTTTTTGTTTGCGTCTCACACTTATTTTTTTGTCAGCTCACCCTCTCTGCTGCTTTGGTTTTTATCCAAATATTGTATCAAGTCCGTTACGATATGTCGACCTCGGATCATGTAAATTTATTGTTATAAAACCAAGCGGAGTAGCTTGCGCGTGTGCAAAGAAATTTTTAAATTTGTTCATGTCCATGTCCCCTGAACACCAAGTATAATAAATATTTTGCAACGTATGATTATCAACTCCGTTAAACACAACTAAAATAGTACTGTTATCTCTGATCACTTTTGGAATTTGTGTATAACGCTGTGTAACATAAATCACGTCTGTATTTTTATGTCTGCCTCTGGAAAATATCCTAGCTGGATTTGATTGTTTGACAAGTATGACATCATCGTACACGACTAAATTATTAATACGTCCATCCAGGTCATCTACAGATGGCGCTTCATCAATATCAGTAATAAAGTCAATAACGTCACTGTCTTCATTCAGCAACTTTGCATTTTCATTAAAATCTTTAAGTACTTCATAGCATCGCTGATCATTTACAGATGGAGCTACTAAATATAATTTATCCCATTTGAGCCATCTCATTATCAAATTAAGCAATAATTGTGTTTTGCCTGATCCAGACGGACCTATTATGATTGCCCTAATAGAATTTGGCAATGCTGGGTGATGCTTGACTAGTTCTTGTTTTCGTGTCGCCGAAAAGTCAATTATGTCCATATGATAAATGATATGAATCTATATTGTGTTCGATGCAGGGCAGCCACGTCCACCACTGGATTAGCAGCAATAATAACAAAAAATAAAAAATGCGCACTTACAGGTAAGTGTGAAAAGTGTGGTACAAAAAAATACAAATTTATTTCAAGTATAAAGACAGGAGGTGATATCGCCGCTTCGTTGGGAAAATTACCAGGAACTCCGTGGGCGAAATATCCCGGGGAAAAACACTTACCCGGATACAATTATTGTGGTCCTGGAACTCGACTTGATATCCGACTTGATGATCAAGATCAACCAAGACCAGGAGAGTATCCAATAAACAAGATTCATCAAGCGTGTCATGTTCATGATGTTGCGTATAAAAGCAAGGATTTACAACAACGACATATTGCAGATGTGAAATTGATTCATGCGTTAAATTCTATACCTGATAAATCTCTCAGAGAAAAACTCGTTAGTTTTCTAGTTAAATCTGTTATGAAAGGTAAAATAATGCTAGGGGCTGGGTAATTAATTATATGATTATTATAATGGAATCCATTTATTATAGCCCAAGAGGATATTGGAAGGGCAGAGCAGCGATTAGTAAACTTGCTGAAGCAGCAAAAGTCTCACGTGCTGTTGCTGCAGCGTGGTTAACACGACAGGCAATATGGCAAATCTATCTACGTCCACCTAAAACAATTCAGTGCGCGTATTTTGATGTCAGCGTTCCCAATGAAGTTCATCAAGCAGACATTTTGTTTTTACCACATGACACCATTAAAACAAGTGGACGTCAATAACGCACATACAAATACGCGTTAACTGTCGTTGACGTTGCAAGTAGATATAAAGAAGCGGAGCCGCTATCAACAAAAACAACATCTGAAGTTGCATCTGCGTTTGAACGAATTTATCAACGAGGACCTTTGCAATGGGCACAGTTGCTACAAGTTGATCCTGGCAAAGAATTTCGTGGTACAGTATCATCGCTGATGAAAAAACATAATGTCAAAATCAGACAATGACACATCACAATTCATCGTGATCAGGCAATAGTTGAACGATTTAATCGAAGACTCGCTGAGCGGTTATTTGGATACCAGTATGCAAAGGAAATAATTCAGGCAGATACAAGATCTCGTGAATGGGTTGCAAGATTACCAAGTGTGATAGCTGCGTTAAATAATGAAATTACTCGTGCAACTTCAATGAAACCTATTAATGCAATTAGAAAGAAACATATACTCCATAGCGATGGCTACGGACAACGACTTGACTTTTCAAAACAGCCAGTGTTAGGTAATGTGACTGTCAGGTATTTATATGAACCTGGTGAACTTGAAGGGGGTAAAAAAGAGCAACTGATCCTATCTGGAGTGTGACCACACATAAAATTTCTAGCGCGGTTAGATCCACGCGTAGACCCGCCATCTACAGACTGGATTCAAATGCTCCTCAGCGTGGATTTGTACGTGAACAGTTACAAGTAATTTCTGAGGACACACAGTTACCACCGCGTTCACTTTTGTAAACTAGCACCAGGGCGTCCAGCGCCCCGACATCGATTACATTCAAGACATGTCAATATGACATTATCACGTGTATGAACAAGATCACTATTAATTCTATCCACGGTGAACTGTCTTGGATTATTACTCGAATATTCTCATAGCATATTACAGTTACAACTTGCACAATGATTATTCTGTCGTTGTTTTAGTGTCATGATTAATTCAGTATCAATATCAAAGTCGCGATTATTTTTTTTTTATCACATTGCTTATAACAAAATAGTTTTTTTCTTATTACACCAACAACAACTTCGTTGTTGTCGCTAGCAGTTTGATTATTAATTTCTGCCGCATTCATAATAACCCTGTGTAGTTGAGATATTCTTCTGACTCGAGACACTGCGAGATAAACTAAATTTGACCATTTGATTCTATCATCGACAATCCAGATATTTGTATCAGTAATAGTTAGTCCTTGTGACGAATGAATCGTTATGGCATATACTAGCTTCCATGGAGTTTTATCCATGATCAACGCGCTCTCACCAACATTAACATCAACCAAAACAATATCATTCAATACAAGATTTTGTTTTTCATTTGATCCTGGAATTTCAACCTCAATATTCTGTCGCCGAGTATCCACTGGGCGATAATATAATGGTACAGGTAGATTTGAAAATTTTTCTTTATGTAACAGAAATAATTTCTCTTGCAATTCATCACGAACTATTTTTCTACTCGCAACTATTAAATCATTTGGTCTCAACAAATTCCAAAAATCATTTACAGGAGTTTCCGGAATTATTTCACGCATTATCTCACATTGTATTTTATCTGGCTGTAGTCTGATTAATCTTTTAAATTCTTTCAGAGGTTCATCAATAGCTCAATGATCATCGGTTATCTCCTCATAATAATCCACAAACGTTTTTAACCACTCATGTGGAGACTGCCCAACGAAAGGTGGTGGTTGACCATGATCGCCGCACATAAGTATTGGCAGTATTTTTTGCCAGTAACCAATCGAGAAATATTTTTAATGTTTCTAACGATACTGTAAAAATATCATCCCAGATGATGATTTTGGGAATATATTTCTCACCCATTCGCTCAGGTGTCCACGTATCTCCACACCATCTGAAGAAACTCTGGTATGTACACGATTTTACTCCTCGTTGTTGTATTTCTCTTGCTAGTCTGTGTGTAGGTGTCAACACAATTATATCTAAACTCCGAAATAATTCAATGGCACGTGTTGTTTTACCAGAACCTCCAGGTCCATTGAGATAAATGGTTTTATGTCTGGCCACGGAATCAAATACAGATGGTGATGTTGATACTGGTATTTGATTCTCATCACCGTAATATATTTCCTTGATATCAACATCTGCTGATTCAGAATAATCGAGTATACTTTCGTGTTTTATTTTCCATGATCCCCATTCACCATTATCGAGTAACGGTTTTACCAAATCCACGTACGCGCTATTTACATAAAATGAATCCGTGGCAACTCTGACAGCGTAACGAGGAAATCTATTTATCGTCGATAATAAATTTATGGAAACGAAAGCGAGCATAGAAGATCTTAAATGAGTAAATTGCGGTGACTCACCATCGATATAACTCACTATTGTACCTAATTTAATTCCGTCTGACGAATAAGCATTACTTCTGCTTATAAATGTTCCTTTGTTCGTTGTATCAGTAATTATAAAATCTAACTCAGTATCACCCATGATTAATCTTGTACAATGTCTGTTATGATCATACAAACCACCTTGAGTAAATTTACCAATTATTTTTCTACCGAGATATTTTGCAACTTTATTTTCATAATCAATTTTATCCCAATCTTCATCTGGATCTGTCGGTGAATGTTTCTTTTGTTGTGGTAACCAAACTTGTTTCTGCGGATGATATGATATAATAGCTTCACTTACACTCAACGACACTAAGATTTCAGTATCAAGCATGTATCGTAATAGTACTATTGGAACCCAATATTTTTCTGAGAAATGTCTACCAAACCCCGCATAAACGATCGGATGAAGATTATTACAAAACTTAAATGATTTTACACAAGCAAATCCAGTTAAATCAAAATCAGGTAAAGGTCCATTTATTGCAACTCTTGTCATTTCATGTGTCGGATGTCCAAATCTTTTGAAGTATTCAGAACAGTCTCCGTATCCAAGAAACCTCCCAGGATAACACGCAACCATATCAACCGATGTAACTTTACGATGATCGTATTTGGTATTCCATAATCCGCCATGTCCATATTCGACACAACTATGCTGAATATCTTCAAGGAATTCTGATCGTGTTGGTTTCCATGAATTTTTCTCCTGGGCGGCGTGGGCAGCAATTGATGGAACTGTAAAACAATTATTCAATAATCTTTCAACTTCAACATCATCAGAATTATATTTCAGTGCAAGATTCTTCATTTCTTCATGGAGAGATCCTCTACGGTAAATCTTTCCATTAGGTTTTACAAATTGATCGTAATTCACGGATTTTGAACTCTGAAATAACCAAACAGACACAGGGTCACTCTTACTAATATCATTGATAGCGTCGAATATATAATCGCTATAAAATTTAACTGTCCTATCCCGTGGAAATATTGTTACAGCATCAGTCCATGCATGTGCGTTATGATCAATGATTGTTATAGGGGTTCCATTTTTTGTATATTTCGGTTTGTACAAAATTTCTCCGGTTAGTGTTTTTACTGTTATTGGAAATCTCAATTTCTTTTCTAGCTTAGCAACGTCACTGATAGATGCTCCGGTATCTTTAACTGTTTCTGCCCACGCATTTATTTTTGTACGTCTTAGATCAGTTAAACCGTTTCCGCGTATTGCTTTTGAGAAATGCTCCATAACTCTCTCAGCTACGCAGTTCAGTCTCCTTGACAATTTCATTGGTTTGAGATCATTAACGCTAGGTTTATCATTTAGCGGATATATCTCATAAATAACTGCAGTTACAGGATATGCTCGTTCAAAATTCGGTTTATCAATACCATTCAATGTTCCTGGTTTGGATTTGTTATTCAATGTAACATTATTATTTCCAGTATGAAGTCGTACAGGTTCACGTTTATCACGGATAATCCAAGTGTCATCATCTGTCTGCACAATAAATTTTACTAAAATAATATACCGCTGATTGTCGAGATAGTTGATAATATTTTTACCTCGTTCGTCACTCATTTTGAAATCAATGGTATTCATGATCCTGAATGTCGACCAAGTATGAGCCGCACCATCGTTTGCGAAATTCTGTCTTGGCTTCACGGATACGATCGATTATATCTCTATTTATCAAAGCCAGATCTTGCATTGAAAAATTAAATTTAGATTTCCCGATGAAGAAGTCATTGAGTTTGTCAAGATCAAATCTTGCTCCCGCCGAGACGGCGGAAGGTTCAATTATGGATAATCTCTCAAATTCCTCCATACTATATTTAAGCAAATATATGTTTAATTAAACTTTAATTATATATATATAATGATTCAAACAAACAATAAATGCGGATGGTTAATGATAGGATTTTCTTTTCCTTGTAATAAATCATGGGTAAATGAATTTTGTGGTCAACATATGCAAAGCTTTCGCAAAGATAGTCTAGGACCGAAACCGTATTTACCATGCGGTGTTGGAGTCAGAGGAGAAACACGGTTATGTGTGCAATGCGGTGGTAAAAGATACAGAGAGCTAAAACGATATTATGATAAGATGTCGTCAGGTGAATCCCCCATAAAAACCGCTGAAGACTATCTGGCCAGATTTCAAAATAATCATTTAGACAAATAGTATTATTATATAAAATGGAGCAAAATGAATTTGTTAAACATCCCATTATTAAAAATTATGAAGCGTCTCGTGATGGTGTAATCAGAAACTGCAGATTGAAAAAAAAAAACAGTCGGTACTGTTGATAATGCTGGTTATTTTAGATTTACTATTGGAAAAAAAAATATCACTCACATAGGTTCATATTCGAATGTTTTCATGGGGTCATCAACGACGGGCTTGTAATTGATCACATAAATTCAAACCCGAAAGATAATGATTTATCTAACCTCCGGGTTGTTACACCAAGTCAGAATTCTGCACATGGAAATGCTGGGAGATGTAAAATGTTTGAAAAGAGGTCGGTTATATCCATAAATACAGACTGGTGAAGAGAGAATTTTTAATTCCATAAACACGGCTGCTAAATATTTTAATATTATGCCGAGTTCGGTACAACGTGTCGCAAATATTACTAAATCGGCATTTTCGAAAAAATTAAACAAAAGATCACGTTCCGGTATGTATAATGAAGCGAGATAAATCCGTCATCGCTGATAGAACAATGAAGTAGTTGTCTCCCCTTTTTTGTTATTCCGTATACATGACCACATATTTATATTCAGCGATAAGAATCAACATAAAAATTTTCCCGAATTTGATAACTGATCGGTACATTTTCATAATAATATATAATGAATGTACCGATCCGTTATTAACGATAACGGTCTCAGATTCGCTAAATAACCGTCCTATGAAATCCACCGCCGGAATAAGTTTTCAACGTCTCCACCTCGTGATGTACAATGAAGCGAGATAACTCCGTCATCACTGATAGAGTAATCAAGCAGTTATGGTACTACAGTCTAATCGTAATGCTTGAATATCTCTCCAGTCCGGATATCTCAACTATGTGGAAGTATTAATTGCAGAAAATATATATTATTAATGATATATACTTTCCTCAAACAAACATAGAAACCTCAGCCATGAAATTGTATCATGGGACAGATAAATCTATCATAGGCCGATATTGTACATAACTGCTTCACATATTGATCGCAGCAGACTACATGCATCATTGTAGTTGGCGGAATATACCAGAATAATATCGATCCATGCAATCATTGCTAGATAGTTCTGCCTTGACTGTGTCAAGAGGCTTGAAAATATAATATTTTAACAAGGCAGAAACGGTAGAAATGTGTAAAAATTGCAGATTTTATTCAGAATCAGAAACATATTCTGATAGTATAATACTGATCACAGAATCTGCAGTGACAGAGTCAGGGCTAAGATAGCTATATATTTATTTTTGAAACGTGTATTTGTAAGTTGGAACAATGGTGCATTCGTAGCGCGTCTGACTCTCGTACTCGAGGCCTTGAGTTCCAAACCCATGACTGACACTGTCGATGGTTTGTAGCCCTGGGATGCTATTTTATTTAATAATTACTTTATAAGTGGGGACGCAAGCACCCCATGAGATTTCATGTAACCCTCGCCATGTTGAACAACGTGGCGAGTGCAGTTTTGCACTTACCCCGGGGTTTGATTGGGGGGGGGGTTTACATGAAATCGCAATGCCTAGACAGCCCTCTGAATTTCTAATATTTCGTTTCGCACAATAGGAATTCGCTGGGGGGGGGTGTCTATGCGCTTGTGACCCTAAAATAAACAGCAGGATGATGTGAAGTCGTGACCTTGTGATCTCACTGAAGGGTACCCACATAGGGACATTCAGAAAGAATGTCCGCCGGACCAAAAAGTCTCAATAAGGTGCCTGTGGACCATAAGACAGGTCTTAACCGATGAAAGAGTGCCCTGTGGGCTTAAGGCCTCAATAACGGACTCTTAGGACCTTATTGGCAAAAGGCTTTACCGGCAAAAGGGACCCAGTGGAATGGTCGACTGAACGTCATAGCTGCTGTTTATTTAGAATTTATAAAATATATTTTTACTTTTATGTGATTCAGAATATATTTTTACTTTTATCTGATTCAAAAATATATTTTTATAGATTCAGAATATATTTTTATTATAACAAAATTTTATTTTTTATGAAATTCAGTCAGAATTTCTGAATTTGACGGGTATTATACCCATCAAAATCGTTGAATTTAGTCAGATTTTCTAAAATATTTTTATTTGTATTCAGAAATATTTATTTTTCGTTCAGAAATATTTATTAAACAAATAATTTATAATATAAAAAGTAATGAATCACGAAAGCATCACATCAATTATTACTGCTATTAAGCAATTACAGCACAGCGGTATAAAAATATCTGATGAACTTGATTCTGAAAAAATAATGAGTGATTTTGAATCATTACAATTAAAAAAAATCAGAAAATAGGTATACGTTGCCTTCCGATTATAGATTCATAAAGTTAATTCAGCAGGCGATGCTACGATCGCTGGCAGCAATCACGTATGCGCAAGTGAAATTATTTGTTCCTGTTTCACGGGCCATCGAAAAGGTTAGGTCAGAATTATCTCACGAATACGAAACGAAAAGAATTGTACACGCTCGTATAAAACAGCTGAAAGATATTATGTCGATGACGGAAGAGTTACTGGCTAAAGATAAAGACGAGTGTGAAAGTGACTATAGTGACAACGAAACTAATAGTGTTGTACCAGAATAATTCATTTCTGATCCGGATAAAATCATAGGTTAAAAAAATAATTATTTGATATTTTTTTTTTGCTTGATGTTTTCCGTAACTACGATGACGAAGTCATTACGATGACGCTCTACCATCTTACATACAAGTTTATATTTAACGACTGACCTAAGATCGAGCAAGTGGCCAGACTGGTCAGTAAGTTTGAAATGTATCCGTGATAAAAGACGACTATGACATTTTAGATAAACAACATTGATTGGTTCTGATACAATCAAATAGCCTGGAGGGACTTGAGGTGTAAATGAATACAGAATGTATCCTTGTTGGGCCTGGTTGGATTTATCAGTGTCAACTTGATAACTGCCGTCAATAACATCACATACTAGATTGATAGCGATCGTTGATGTGATATTGACGATGCCTGGTGAGGCATGACGGCAGCCACCGTATGAATCGTTGTTGTATCGAAGAATACTTGCTGGTGGGGCTATTTTTCTCCATGATTAGAGGATTCTAGGAAAGTTTTCTCTGGCGATGTTAATTAATGATTCTTTTAATTTATCGGCATTATGTTTTTCGTAAATTTTATTAAAATTTTCAGTTAGGCGTGTGAAATGATAAAGTCTATTTTCTGATTTTATTCTATCTACACCGGTTATTTCTCGAAAATTTTTCATTACAACTCGTTTAACATAATCGAGATCAAATAACACTTGGTTCAGATGCTGGATTGATTCTATATTTCTTTTTATGTCTTCGTTGTAATGCTGTATCAAATCAATGATTAAATTTCTTGCATCAGCAAATATTCTGTGGAATTCATTTGCCATTATTGGTAATGTGATATCTTCAATTTCTTCATTATCAAACCTTATTCCTGGTCCTAAATCACCTGGGGGGGGGGGGGACCTCGGTAAAAAAATTAGTAATCTTTTCCTGTCCATCAATAAAAAATTTATCAACTGTCCAAATACGATGACTTTGATAACTCGGAACTTTAATAAATTTCTTCTCCGTTGTCAGAAATTCGTTCAGTCGTGGCTCCGGTGATAACGACGCTGACATCACAGGTTCAACTTCGGGCCATCCTAACACTGTCCTGATCGAAGACTGATAAATATCAACGGCGTAATCCGGTGATAATATTTCAATGGCCGATGATAACGTTGGTTCGTGAACAGTAATGGCAATCTTTGATTCTTTTCCTGTGATGGATTTAATCCTACGCTGAAATTGTTCATTGATCTGTTCTATTTGATAACTGCCCGTTGGAATACTGACTACTTGCCAGTCAGGAGTTCCATCGGGTTTATTTTTATTTGCAAATACTAGTGAATTATTCGGTTGTAGTCCACCGAATAATTTTGACCTAATATTGGGCCAACTATAATAAACTCGTAATTGCGCTAGCGCTATCTCGGAAGCTGGTATTGCAGTTGGAAAATTAATGCTGAATTCAGGATTAGTTGAACTCGCCGATATCATTGTGGTTCTTACCGGAGCAGTATTAGTGACAATCTGTTGTAATAATTCCTGCGATCGCTGATCGAACGTTGTCATTATTATACTATTATTGTTTTAAATCCTGTTTAGGAATTTTTTCATCAAATACTTCATTTTAGATCTTTATTATAATACTGAGTTCTTCATCGGATATTATTCCATCATTAAGCGACGAAGAAATTATTAATGATAATTTAGAGTATGCGGTCGTTGCTGTGTGTAATTTCATCATGTACTCGTTCAATTTTTCATTCGTACACGTATTTATCTTTTTCGCTATTATATTAAATATTTCAGCGATCGTGGTTGACGATGAAACAATAATTGTTACAACGATCGGCGCTGTCATCGTCAACGTTGATAATACTACGCCGGTTCCAGCAACAATCGCGGAAACCGAATAAACGATGATATCAACGACAACCACACGTCTACGACATTTCTTTATTTTTGCTGTATAATTATCAATGATGGTTTTTAATTTATTCTGCCATGTTATTACTTGATCGTATCTGTATCGCTGAACGTCTATCATTATACTTTAGTTGTTGTCTAAGACAGCGATAAATTCCAGACAACACCAGTAACGTCTCGGGGATATTTCCGTTGATGTCAACGTAAATGTTTCTTTGATGTCCTTGCTTAGCATCACCAGTAGAGGATTATGATATACATTCGGTGATGATGAAGTGGCCGCAGTAATTTCCCAACCATGCATGGACAGCCTTTATAACCCAGTTACTTCTGCAGTATATTCGAGAGTGTTTTCGCGTGGTGTCCACGTTGATACCCCAGACACCACCGTGTACGTGCTGTTGCTAATTTGATTGTGTGGAATTTTAATCAGATTGGTTTTATTGACGATATTAGGAATTCCACTGACAATATCATTGAGTTTCATGTTAACGTCGGCGAGATTTATGTCAACGGTTGGTGGACTTCCAAAATATTCATTAGTGGTTCTGTGTACGTTTCTGCGAAAATTCATAAACAGTTGTATGTGATTATAAAATTCAGTTCTAAGTGCGATCATTCCATCATTGATCGTCGACAACGAAGTTGTCATCGAAATAGTTTTATCATCCACATATTTCTTTGTTGCGGCATCATCATCACCTGCTGGTTCTCTTAAAGCAATGATTTTATTTCCATTCATGTTAAGTTCACCTGTCATTGTATGACCGGCTGATTTTAAACGATCAGCGACATTTTTGTTTTTAATTTCATCTCTGATAGTTGCGATTGATACATTTGAGTCTCTGATTTTACCACCGTCAGTAAATACTGGAATATTGACCGTGGTAGCACCAATAACTCTACGAATTATATCGATCCACTTGATATTACTCGTCTTTGAAACACCGAATTTACCCTGAAAAATAACAACTTCATCTCGGTCAACTCCAGATAAATTCATAATATCAGCAAGATCGCCTTTGGTGGCGTATTTTGATAAATCGATATCTTCTTTCTTCTTGCCGGTGAGAGCACTAGTAGAAGACCTTCCATACATATCAACCATTATATGATTAGCGATTATTTAATGTATATTCATGTACAGCTTTATGAGGTGGTTTCGTTGATCTTGATACAGCATCAAGTACTGCTAGTGCTTCACGGCCACATATCGGCGGGTCGGTTATTTTTTGTGCTGATAGCGTTGAATACCAGATTGGAGTATTGCCAGTGATAGAATCACCAGTGACATACTTTAAAAATTCTTTTGGTGGCTCAACCCATACGAATCGAAATAAATAATTCCACGTGGATCAGTTGCGTACGCAACCCAGTGAGTGCCACGACCAGAGCTTTTATCGACATTAATAATACCTGTTTCTTTCAGATTTGGATTTTTCGGTAATTGATCACGCATAAAAACACCTCTGAAATTCTTTATATTTAATCGCGCAGCAGCATCGAATAAATCAAAGTTAGACATCGGGAAAATCAGCGAGTCCCAGGAATTCTTAATTCTTTTCGTATCGAGACCCTGGAAGTCTCAGACCCTTTCCTTTTTTTGATTCCTTTTCCTGTTGCTTTCTTTAATGCCATTCCAGCAGCTGTCCCAACTGCACCTAACGCAGCAGCTTTTTCAACAGCTGGAGCGGCTGCGGCTATCAATGCTGGAATAGCTGCGAGAAGCGGAAATATTCCTCCGGTTTTAATAGTATCCTTGATTGCACCCACGGAAAGACTTAATCGTATTCCTTTATTGGTGTGTTTAGCTCCGTTGAATCTCTTAAACTGACGTTCGGTCAACGATAATTTATTTGTACCGCTCATTTGTTCTTGTTTTAATGATATTTTTGTTCCGCATCGCTTTGCTGATGCTGACTGAAGTCTTTTAATCTGACTAGGAGTCAGACTGACACTAACATGATGATATGACATTTATGATATATTTCTGACTTCTAAATCAGCGCTTGCATATCTTCTACTGGAGCATCAACGACTCTCATGTGGCCACCAACACCTTCAAGTAACATTGTTTCATCGGATAATATAACAGCGATTGCTCTGTACTCAGCACCAGGTTTAACACGAGCTCGAAAGTGTATGTCAAAGACGGACTGTCTAAACAAATCCAAATGTTCCAGTCAAAAATAATAAATCGGATATAGCGTTGTAAAATCTAGCTGTGATATTTGTAAACCAGTATCAACATTTTGAACACGCCCCATAAACGACAACAGACGATGATACGCACGCGCTACATGATTTAGCTCAAAATTCAACAAAATATCCTCAGATGGTTCCTGATGTCCGTTTATTCTTAATGAAACTTCAGAAACACCGAGTTTGTCAAATATCATAGCGCTACGTTCTTGACTATTTAATCGATCAATAAGTTGAAATGCAACGAATATATGTCGCGGTGCAGCGATGCCCTGCTGTGATGCTATTTGCCACGTAAATACCCCATTAATTATACTTTGAATAGTATCTGTGGTTGTTGTTAACCAAGACAACGTTGACTTGCCGCCGCTGCTCATGAAAGAGTAACCGATCTTCTTCAGATATCGCTGGAGTCATTACTGGCATCCACAATGAAAGTTTTGTTAGATTTACTTTACCAGCATCACCAGCATGTTGCCATATTGCATCATCGTCGGTTGCTTTTCGTACAAGTACAATTGTATGTTTGGCTCCAAAAATGACCTTTCGTACATGTTTGCAGAATCCAAAAATATGTGATAATGGAATCGCGCAAGAAAATCTTCTGACCCCCTGCAACATTGTTCGACGTGTTGCATATCCCAAGTTAAATTCTCTTTTGGCATTAATAATCATACTTTGCACATCCGCGTCGACGTTACCGGCAAAGTTTCTTGGTCGTCCTATATTATATTGGTTGTGTTCAGGATGATTAGAAGTATCCTTGGCAAACGTCATTGATGGACCAGCTGATCTTCTGTAATTGTCGCTGTATCTTGCAAGGCCAAGTATTGTAGTGGCAACATCAACATCTTTTTGAATCGATTCAATATTTCTTCCGTAGATCATATATGTGGCGCTGTCGAACAACGCCATGGTACCGTTGTTGACGAAACCAGCATTAACATTGTCTCCATACGCTGTATCATCCGTTTTTACAAGTTCGCCTTCTACTTCGATAAATGCTTCAGCGGGTACGAAATATCTACATGTATCTTGAACTTGTAATTCAATTCGTCCGCGTTGATTTGGTAATCGTGCGTCGTAAGAATAATACTGATAATCAAGCACAGATTCATCTTTGAGAACCGGCGCATCCATGTCAAATGCGGGATCAGGTACACGTTTGAACATGTTATGTTATTGGTCATCGTCTAATACGAAGACCACTTCCCGCTATCAGATTTGCTACTACGTTTTTTCCCCCTCTTCGGCTAACTCTGCTAGTTTTTTTTATTTGCGGCTTGATTTATTATTTTACTAACACTTGCAGGCATGACTTCAGTGCTGCGTAATTTTACTGGCTGAGGTTTTCGTCGTATTAATCGTGCTAGTCTATCCTTGATTGCAGAGAATGCTTTACTGGCAAGGTCACCAGCAGCGCTAATTCCTTTTTGACGAATAATATCAATAGCTTTCATTGATAATTGTTTTGCGATCGGTATTGCTTTTGGGGCTATCCTTCTAAATAAACCCTGAACAACATCACCGAGTCCATCTCCGTAAAATGTCTTTTATACAGGTAATCTTGAATTTACCACCCTGACCATGATTGGTCTACGTTGAGTAGCGTGTATGATCATCTATTATAATAATTATATCTAACTGTTTAATCAGTGACTTAGACACTATGATAATCATCGGTAATTTCATTAATGAGGGACCGATACACGTTAATATCCATGATGCCACCGGTAAATAATCGTTGACAAATTGATGAGATTTCGTTGATAATTTCAGGAGAATTATTACCGGCTCGTTTCCCACCGATTAAAATTTCTAATCTATCCACGTCAGCAATGATATTACCGGGACAAGTAACAAGACCACTTCCTCGAGCATTAATACCACTTCCAGCTGCACCTTTATCAGTATCACCTTTATCCGAACTTAATAAAAAATCAAGGACATCTGAGGGTCCTTCTGCTGGGGAATAAAATGCTTCATCGCTGGATGATGTTTTCCGTGGTTGTGGTGATGATAACTGTTGTTATTGTTCTGATTCCTTTTGTCGTCTTTGTACTCGCCGTTTTGGCGGTAGCGATGATGATGGTTGTTGTTGTGATTGTGCTTTTTGCTGCATCTGTTTTTGTTGTTAATTGTATAAACGTAATATAACCATCTATCGCATGAGTATATTCAATAAATCTTGGATCGTTGTTTCGGGCTTTATCAGTGTTGTAATATATGCGAAATATCTATTTGTACCAAGTTTCGCGACTTACAGGATCATCGGCGTATTCAGGTTTTGAAAACTGTTTTCGGTTTTCATAACCTTTCACAACACTCGCAACTAATTGGCTTATATTTTTGGCCTGTCTGATATCATTAATAAAATCATTGATAAATTTATCAGACAGATTAACCCTGGCTCTTGCTTCTGATTCTTGTTGAGTATCACCTTCCGCTTGATCTGTTTCTTGAGTTGGCTGAACCGCAGCTATTTCGGCGGGGAGTTCTCGTAGAATTTTTTTTGTCTTTTTAGTTCGCTCCGCTATTTTTTCAGTTGATTCAGAGGTTTTCTTCAACACAGGAAGAATGCCTTCAGTAGTCTTCGTGATAGGTTTAAATAATTGTTCTGCGGATTCTGTAAATTCTTTTTGTGTTTGCTGACGCTCATGAAATTTTTGCTTAACACCATTATGAAGCGGAAGATATTTCTGTATCGCTTCTAGTCGCTCTCGAGCTAATCTTGCTGAGTGAGCTTCGCCAATCATTATTGATATAACGCAATGGTTTAATTACAGCAGCAGAGAGGGTGGGCTGACAAAAAAAAATCAGTGTGAGACGCAAACAAAAACACGCCTAAAATTTGAAAAAAAAATAGGTCAACGAACGAGTAAGAAAATCAAACTAACCAGTCGATTTTTGTTATTGAAATATATTCGGTTAGCGGATTCTGTTTAGCGTTATTGACCTTATTTTAGCCCTTCGTATGAATCTTTATTTTTGCTAACGGACCCTCGGAAAAAGTTGTAGGGTCCACCCTCTCTGCTGCTCAGCCAAATAACTCGCAGTTTTCTTTGTAGATGGACGTTCACGCGCTAAAATCAAAGTGAAATAACTCAATGTTAAAACACGTGTTTTGTACATACATTGCGCATCACACATAGCCCATAAAAATAAACATTGATTAATTCATTCATTTTCGGACCGGACTGATGTAAAACCTAGCATTACAAGTGCAATGACTGCAATATTTAATCATGGCGAAAATTGATTTGATCATCATCCCATCTTCCTCTCTTGTTCTTTTAAAGTTTTCTTTATCAGACATTAGCATTGTAAATACCAGATAGTAAAACTGAACTCTTACTGGCATAAATCCCAAAAAAGAAATAGCTTGTACCTTGCTGAAACGACACTGATGATTTCCTGGACCTATCACATTATTTTGGCACATGAAATGTGACATACTTTCCAGTACTGTTCTCAGTTGTATGTTATATTGAATAGCCAAGTGCGCTATTTGCCTCTAAGGGGGCCATTTGTTTTCTGATCATCAACTATTCTTACAACACATCTGTTTTAAGGTCAGACGGGTTATATACATGCATATTAGTAGTTTACAAAATGACGTTATACGGAATCTGTGATGACATGCAACTGAGTGTAAAATAAATATATTATCAGAAACATGCATTTTGCCATTTCGAATATCCGGAATCACACATTTAAAGGACGGATAAAATGACGAACATGACACTAAGACGATGACAACAACATATTGGGCAAAAAATGCCGAAGACCTTATGTACTTGCTGAATTAAAACAGTCCTTTGAATTTTATTGATGAGGGTTGTGGGGGGCGGGGGGGGGGGACAGATGTGTTGTTTAGCTACAAGTTGCAAAATGTAGAGGATTTGAATTTACATATAAAAACACCGCTAACAAAGCTATCTTTTCAAAATTAAAATAGATGACTAATCACTTTGGATTTTATCGACTTTATTTCATGCTGTGGTTTTTCTTTTTCCAGATATATAAATAAACTCAGCTGGTTTCTAGCCAAGTGCATTATAAAACGGAAGATAACTGTTATATGTATGAAATCGTCTACGTCATCGACAGTAAACCTGTCGGAACTCATTCAACCTCATCGCAGTAGATAAGAAATACATATTTTATTTGGGTTTCCAATTTCACTTTAGCTTCAACCTCTCGCATTGAGAGGCCGAAAGTCTTTTTTTTTAATGACTCATCCATTCACGAGGTTGACACGCACTCATCACTTGCCAACCTTGGGATAATGTTACATTGTATAATGTGGAAGTGATCTTGACTCATCTCTGTAGTTTGGGGATCGCGTCAAAGTTTCTCTCTCTCTTTCTCTCTCTCTCTCTCTCTCTCTCTCTCTCTCTCTCTCTCTCTGCGCACACGGATCATCATCATCATCATCACATCATCATCATCATCATCATCATCACATCATAGACCAATTTGTTTTTACTAAGATGAAGGAACACCAATTTAAATAGACAGGCGAAATAACATTCAAATGTATACTCACATGAAGATTGGTTAGAGTTTCAAGTTCATACGCTATCGCTTCATTTTTTTTTCGACAGAAATTTGTGTACCTTTTTTAACCTGGACTGTTTGAGCGAAAACACTGATTAGACTAGGACATAATTTTGTGTATGAATGCAGATATAGACTGTATAATAAGATTAAACCAAGATTGTTTTTCTCAAATGGAACAATTTTGTATTCACTTGTAGATGTTCTAATTTTTCCACATTACGGTAATGACCCCCCCAAAATAACTCTTTATATAGCAAGATTAAGCAAATATCACTTACGGGGGATATATTTAATTTAGTAGGAATGTTTGTATCCATGTGTATTAGTAAAATCCCATACCTTCATGACAGTTTAAGACTTTTTCATGTTTTGTTTTTACTTCAGCGTTTTAGTCTCTAGTTGTAGCATAGTTCTTTTAACAAACACAAGCGTACCTTTCCTTTGGTGCCCTAGGTGGCCGAGTGGTCTGAAGCACTTGCCTTTATCAATCACTGCCATCACACCTCTGTCCGCATGGGTTCGAGCATTGTCCAATGTGAGCATGCGAGAAAGCTTGCCTGTAGCTTCCTGTGGGTCGATGGTTTTACTGGGGTTTTACCAAGTTCTTCCTCACCAGTTACATTCTGGCCGTCATGTAAAGTCTATTTTGTGATTAAACATTCCCTTGGGATTTTCCTTTCTTTAAACTTGAAAATGTTTAAATCACCCCAAAAAGTCTAAATTTAAAAAGGGTATAAATTATCTTTTCAATTTCATTAGAATAATTAACAAATGATTTTAAGAAAGTAGAATTTGCTTGACAGCGTGAAACATTTATTGTGAATCATTTATGCGCAGGTACTAGCTAACCATATTTAATGTACTGTGTCCAGGCACAAGCCTACCAATTTTAATGTATGTGTATTCAGGTACAAGCCTAGCAAATAATGTATCTGTGTTCAGGTACAAGCCTATCAAATTTAGTGTTTCTGTGTTCAGCTACAAGCCTTTCAATTTTAATGTAATTGTGTTGCGCGACACTCCTCCCCGTCTGCTCGCTGTTACAGACAGGCCAGGACTGGCCCTACGAAGGTATGGACAGATCGACGAACAGGACGAATATGATCAAATCAAGATATATAAAAACGCGATACTATAAAATGCTGTTATGTTACATAATAGCACACATATTACACTGACACTATTTTCATATTTGTTTCATTACAGAATTTGAAAAGTATGCCTCGTGTTATGCGTGGGCGCATATGTGTGTGTGTGTGTGTGTGAGAGAGAGAGAGAGAGAGAGAGAGAGAAGCCATGAAAAATTTTGTGGACCATGTAACACTTATGAAAAACTTTTAAACAATATAACTTGTGTTATTTATCATTATTCAAAGAATTGTTTTCTTGTTCAAAATAGCACTTTTAAGAAATACTGACAATATCAGGCAGTGCTTTTACGTGAATATGAGCTGATTCATGAATGTTTGATTTAAAAACTCAAACTAGACAGGGCATCGCACATTTCTTAATATTTACACTCGAATCTCCCACCCCCATTTATGGAGCAGCGTTTAGATGTGTTTGCTGTAATCTACATATCCCTGTAAAAAAAAATTAAAAAAATACCAAATTATTAAAAGACACGCATAATCGGTGCTTGTCGTTCAGATAGACTCGAGTCGAGTTTTGTATGGTATCATTGCTTTAAAATCAAAATAGCATAATCATTAAGCGTGGTAGTTATCTACAAAACCCATCAATCACTGAATGAAGCGCCGTTTTACAGTTTCGCTTCATTTGTGGTATCGTACTTACATTGTGATATATAATTATGTTATTAATTGAATTTATAATGTTCTGGTTTAGCGTTGTATACTCAGATTATGCAATTGGAAATGACGCTTGATATAAAGGCTGCTGATGTGGTTTGATGACTTTAATATTTTGCCCTTACCTTATATACGCATATGATGTACATGCTATTATTTGCCATAGGTAGAAGCAAGGCAAATGTTAATCGCCCCACCCCACCCCATCTCACCGTCAACCTGGGTTTGCATCTGCCACTTCAGGCAGGTCAACGTATAATCTTGAGTCGCGCAGTCCAAGTTTCATAAATATATTCTCCTGAAGCCAATGTAATATCACTTCAAAAAAATAATTCTACCAGGGTCTATAATTTATTTTCACAAAAATACTGAAATGTAAAATTTACATTTAACACGTAAAAATGTGTCTTTCTTGAACTTCATTTGTAGAAAATTTTGGTCCAAAACAGATGAGTCTCCTTATCTGTGTGCCCGAAATAAATTAAAGTAGATTATTGTCATTAATAGCCGTTCGTGAAGCAGTGATTTTTAATTAAGTTGTTGTTGTTGTAGGGTTTAACGCCATTTTTCAGCACATGATAGGCTATGCATGGCGGTCAGTATTGGTGGAGGTAGAACCAGGGAAAACCCAGGAAAGAACCACCGACCCACGAGAAGCTACTGGCAAGCTTTCTCACATACCACACATTGGCCGAATCCGAGACTCGAACCCACGCAGACGGAGGTGAGATGGCAGAGATCCGTATCAAGAGCGCTTTAGACCACTCGGGGCCCCCGATTTTTAATTGAGAAAAACTTGCACGAAAAAACATTTCATGAAAAAGTATTGTTTTCACACAAAAAAGTCACTTCTTCGTCAAAAGGTTGTCTTTCTTCATGAAGATTTTTCCAGTCATTACTGTCGAAATAGTAATATAATGTGATAACTCACGTGAAGATCCTGGTCGCACACTTAAAATACGAATAGTTCTTTCATGGAGACTTTTTTTCCCATGAAGATTGTGTAAGTGATTTCAAACTCAATTTACCATAACACGCTCAAAATTTATCGGTTTGGATTTACTTAGTTGGCAAAGCGATCCACGAAACACTCTTTACCGAAATTAGTTCTCTTTTTTCCCCCTTTCAATTGATTTTAATTTTCCTCTGTTGCTGCTGTTAGTGTTGTTTCATGTCCCCCCTCCCAAGAAAAATCTGTTGTACGTATATAACAGGTACACTCCTACTGAAATCTTTTAACCGCCAAACATAACGAAATTAGAATTTTGTGCGTGCGGTATCTACACGATGTGCATAAATATATCACCCAACGGAAACAATTCTTGCTGTTTTTACCATCGCTACCAACATTAAACTTTTTTTGTCCAGTGTGTGTGTGTGTGTGTGTGTGTGAGAGAGAGAGAGAGAGATGCTGTATCTGTCAGTTTTACCATCATGTCCATATACATCATCACGTGACACTGGCAAACAGCTGCGGATAGAAAAACAGCTGTGATCCTTATTATTCACGGATTTAGTTATTTAAATCCCTTATTTGTTATTGAAAAGTTTGACGCCCCAGGTTCCACCCAAGGCGCTTGCCCCTAAATCGGTCCCTGAACAAAGGGAGGGGAGATCGGGAGCTACTGATGATAAGACTGGCTTTATTGTCAATGTGTCTCTGTTGGTCGATCAGTCTTAGTTTTAAAAACCAGAGAGAGAGAGAACGGAGAGACGCGAACTAGCGGGTGGATGGGAATTCAATGTTGTATGGCTGATAGACAAACAAGGAGTGAACGACAAAGAGAGACGGAGATGCCTTCAAACATTTTAATATATACAGGGTTCATACAGATTTGGACAGCTGAAAGTCATGCGTTTTCAATTACTTTTTTAACAAGTAAATATATGTACTTCCTAATTTTATATTAAGATCGTTTTATTAAATTTATCTGAACCCTTATAAAGTTATATGTAGCTATGCTCAAGGTATTTTGAATAATGCAATTTTTAGAAGAACTGTTTATTTTTGGATTTACCCTCGTGATTTTTTTTTTTACTCATAAACCGTAAGATATTACGCCAAAAGCTGAATAAAAACTAATCTAAACATAGCATGTAGTCACAAATTTCCGGATTTTAGGAATTTACCAATATGTCAAAAATATAAAACACTTTTTATATCACCCTAAATTAAATAAATGTGTAATATCCAGACGTTTCTTCAAGTAAATTAAGAAGACAGTGAAAACATATCCCCATGTTTTTTCTATCTAGGATAATTTGGCGGTAAATCTTCCTCAATTGTACATTAGAATTCACATTGATCCAGGTGAGTCATGGAATATCAATACGTGTTACTTACTATTCGTTGTTTCAATTGCACTCATTCTTGTACCTGTAAATTGAGTGTTAAAAACATATCTACGTAATACTTTAAACACTCATGAATAAGGAGGAGTTAATTTGTGTTTATAAGTCTATGGACTGACGCTAACATCGCCAAATGAATTGTTTATAAGTTTACAGCTCTTACAATGGTGATCATACCCATTAAAATTACATATTTATTGTTTGAAAAGTTATGAATTTGTTATATGGTGTGCAGAGATTGGTCAAAAAGTTTACATTTGCAGTGTAACATATTTTCAAGAAGACGTCAGTTTCTCTTCTGATTACATGAGTGACCCACTCAATTCAAAGCTCAATTTCAGACAAGCTGCATCAACTAAAATTCTTACTCAACACTTTTCTAGCTTCAATAATCTGATATAATTCATAGCTTTAAAATAAATTGCCATCACTGTCGTGAGCCAGTAGGCCTACTTTTTGCCGAACTGAATCCTAGAAGATGAACCGCCCGGGTTTCAGCGTTTTTGGATTATCTAGGTAGCCCGTATTTTAAACATGCATTTGTAAAATGTCCTCGCATGCATGGACAAATTACGACAGAACTTCTTGTCCAGGACCCAATGTGACAATTAAACTTAGTGATGTTAAAGAGTGTTAATGACATCATGTGAAATGGGCGCTATACGTGATGTCCGTTCACGTGGATTACGAAAATACTGGAATTACTAGCATATGACAGAAAATCAAACCGTACTTCCAATCGTCACATAACGTAAAATAAATTACTCGAAAGTAAAATTTTCAATCACTTTATTTTTGAAGCAAAATCTATAAAATTCAATGACTTTCAGTGACCTAGGTGAAAAATCAATGACTTTCAAGGTGTAAGAGGCAAAAAAGAATCAACTAGATTACAGTATACGTGTGTCGCATATCCAAGGAATTTACGGTACAGCCATCTGGCTCAGTAGGTTATTGCAACTTTGTATCTTTGTTACCGTTTATCACAGTAGAAAAATCCCACACATACGGTTATAAGGACCGAAGTTCTTATAGGTTACTCGGTGTAAGTTCAAATTTAAGGATGTAATCCAGGTCAGTATGTTTTCACTCACTCCCACCTATTTTTCACGTATGATCTAGCGTTATGACTTGGGAGGCGGGATGGGTAGCAGAATCGGTTTAAATGAAATTGGTAGCATTTGAATTGAATTAGAAATCAGGGAATATTGCTTTTGTAAGGTTTAAAAGAAAAACATAAAAACACTCAAATCTAATGTGAAAACAGGAAATTATAGCATTGTAGTATGACACATAAAACAATTCAGTTATAAAAATTGCCAGATGTAGTAAAGATATCATCTACTATGCAAAACATAACAATGTAAATTAGCGTATGATTTGGCGTTATGGCATGAAATAACCGAAAGCTATGACGGGGGAGGGGGGGGGGGAGCAGAATGGATTTCAATGCAACTGTAATACAATTTTAATTATTCGGAACTCTTGGATTACTTTTTCACTATTTTCATATTTTATAAATAGTTCATAAGTGAAATTCGTCAATAATCTAGAGAGCATACAAGCAATATTTCACTGTTGAAATTATAATTATATACGTATTTATACGCCATGGGAAAATCATAATTTGATAATGATATATGAAATTTTATTATATCAACACTTTAGATGTCATCCAATTTTTAACGTATATGGAATATATCTAACTTTACCGCTCACTCCGTGTCGGTTGAACAGGCTGTACGTCAGTTTTATTTCAATGAATTCGTTAATTTCAAAGTATTTAAGCTAATAGTTGCAAAAGGAAAGTTTATCTTGTTCAGATCCTATTTTTGATGTAACAGATTATCGAAGCAATCCACCACTGCAACATAATTAAACTTGCCAACACTTAATAGAAGTCAAATATCGAATGTATTGTAAGTACCGTATTCCTTTCTAAGGAATAGACAATGTATTTGTTAGCCAATGGATCGATACTTTTAAAAGCTGAATGTTACTAGCCTCTATATAGATGTCATATATTGTACAGAACATCACACTCATCGAAAGGCCAATATTTTGAAAGAATGCAATACAAATTTAGCTTAATGGAAAAAGTTGAAAAAAGATTTCGAAATAACGACATAATTTTCTGTTTTATTGATATAACATTTGGTTCAAAGAAAATGATACATTAAGTTTCAAATAAACAATGAATGCTATGAAAGCGAGATTCACATAATCTCGTGTAATGCAATACTGAAAGCGAGATTCACATAGTCTCATGTAATGTAACAATGAAAGCGAAATTCACATAATCTCATGTAATGTAAACAATATTGAACTCAATTGAAAACACAATCAGTTGAAACAAAGATATCACTAAAAACTTGAACAGTCATACGATTCACAAACTGTTACACCGGATCCTTGGGTTGGCCCACACTTATCGACCGCTCACACCCTTCACGGATCCACCACAAGTATTTATACGTACAGACGGCACCCAGCACCCTTGTATTGGTTACGTCTATATTCGTGGTTCCACCACATGTATAATCTTACGTATACATATACGTACGGATAGCACACTGCACTATGGACAGCTACGCTCAACCGTAAACAGGGATACACATATGTAAGGACAACACGCCATTCTATGGACAGCTACTCTCAACCCTGAACAGACAGCACGCCACTCTATGGACAGCTACGCCCACCCCTAAACAGCTACCATCAGCCCTAAACAGCTACAATGAAACCAAACTGGTTATAATAATGGGTTCTGAATTAAATTGCTAGATACATTCTCATAAATTAAACTGTAATAGCAAAGTTCGCAACGTAAAAGGCTTCATTACCCGATATGACATACAAACGAGAATAGGTTTCGTAAATCAAATAAAATATAATTTTAACACTTACCCCTATGGCTGAAGCACATAATGGAGAACGTTCACTCCCTGACAAAATCCAAATGACCTGTGCCTCAGTTTGAGATGAATCAACCTTAAATCCAAAGGAGAGTGAATAATAGTCATGGTCAAATACTCGGGTATACCATGCCTTTCGTGACTCTCGTCGCATGTAGTTTCAGAATCGCTCACCTGGAGAAACAATGATTCACCCCAGGTAACGTTGTACGCCTGCACAACGAATAAAGGTGAAAAATAGATCTAAGGCAAAACCAAGTTATTTCTTGCCTTATTCTGTGACAATACCTCCCCCCCCCAAAGAGAAGAAAAAAAATGTTCGCATTTTTTTTTTTAGCCTTCACAGGATAACACAAAAATAACTACTAATGTTATACTACAACATTTACACTTGTTATATAGTAATCTGGGATTTTCTATACTGGGTAAACATTTATCCAAATTTCCAATCATGCCCTACTCAAGTAGTCTGCCCCTATATTTTCAACTCCTCTTATTGCCTCTACACGGAAGTGATAAGGTTGTAGTGTCAGCGCCCAACGCATCAATCTAGCGTTGGCGACCTTGGCCTTGTTCAAATACAATAGGGGTTGGTGATCAGTCTCGAGAATGAAATCCCTTCCAGAAATATACACATGATACTTCCCAATTCATGACACTACGGCAAACACACCTTTTCAATGACAGAATAGTTTTTCTCCCTGGATAGCAATTTCCTACTTGAATAAGCTACGGGTAACTTATTGTTATCTTGCTCTTGTAGTAAAACCGCCCCCAACCCAGTTTCAGAGGCATCTGTTCTAAAAATAAAGGGTTTGCTAACATCTGGCAATTTTAATATAGGTGCACTGATTAACTTCTCTTTCAGCGCACAAAAAGCTCTATCTTGTGGCGGTCCCCACTCTACTCTGTTTGGTTGCCCCTTCTTTGTCAAATCAGACAGTGGGCTGGCAATGGCTGCAAAGTTTAGTACAAACTTTCTTATGACTTGATCTACCCCTTCCTTCGCAACACCCAAGGGACACTCAAGGGAAACCTAGATTTCTGTGTCTACTACGTCGACGTCGATGACCACCGTACAAACGACATTTAAGACCCCTTTTTCTACATTGTCGCTCTGTCTCTTGATGTACAACTTAAGCATGTTAGCATGGAATGTCTTCAAATTACCGTCTATGTCAATTTTATAGTCCATGTCACCCTTGATCTCTTTAACTTCGTAGGGACCTTTCCACTGAACTAGTAATTTATTTGTGCTATTAGGAAGAAGCAGCAGAACCTGATCACCTACAACGAATTTCCTATTTGGCGCTCTACGGTTATAATACTTGGCATATCTACGTCCCGATTTCATTAGTTCATCACGTGCCATTTGACATGTACTCCCGAGTTTTTCTCGCAGATCTAGCACGTACTGGTAGGTAGTTTTTATTTCCTCGTTCGCGACGTCACCCGTCCAAAGTTTGCGTAGGACCCGCATCGGGCCTCAAACTGTTCGTCCGTACAGCAATTCGAAGGGTGAAACCCTACTCTTTCCTGCGGTACTTCACGGTACGCGAACAGAACTGCGTTCAGATAGCGGTCCCAGTCTTGCGGACGTTCCACGCACATTTTTCGTAGCATATGTTTCAGGGTACCATTAAACTTCTCTATCAGTCCATTGCACATCGGATGGTATGGAGTAGTGTTCAGCTGTTTGATGGACAACAGCCTACTTATTTCACCCATGAGGTCAGAGGTAAATTGGGCACCACAATCCGTAAGGGTTTCTTCTGGCACCCCAACCCTACTGAAGATATCAACCAATGCTTCAGCCACTCGTTCCGTTTCAATAGTTGGTAACGCCACGGCTTCGGGATATCTGGTTGCGTATTCCACGAGAGTAAGAATATACCTGTTCTTCTTTTTGGTAACTGGTTGTATTGGTCCTACAATATCCACCGCCACTCTCTTAAACGGCGTATCTATTAATGGCATCTGTCCTAAGGGCACCCTTGTTATCCTCCCCTTACCTACGGTTTTCTGGCATACGTTACAAGACCTACAGAACCGTATGACATCGCCATTAACACCAAGCCAGTAGAATGCAGCGACTACTCTGCTGGTGGTCTTCGCTTTACCCAGGTGTCCTGCCATACTGGACTCATGTGCCACCCTAAGTACATGAGATCTGTATCTCTGGGGTACGACCACTTGCCAATACTTCTTACCCTCCGGAGTGACAAACACCCTATGAATTAGCTTGTTCTTCCGAACGAATCTCGAGCTGCTCCCACCTTTGCAGTGTTTAATTGCACCGGACGCGATTTTCTCAACAATAGATTTGATGGATTCGTCGCGTTCTTGCTCTCGTTTGAACTCTTCACGCGAAATTCCGGAGATCGACTCGGGGACTTTTAATTTCTGAAACGCGTTTTTCTCTCGCCGGGTTTGTGCTCGCGTTTCCACTGCCTGGGCCAAAGGTATCCTGAAATCTGCCAAGGTTGGAAGACGGGAACCTTCAACATTACCGATCGTCAGATCGTAAATAGGGTTTTCCATACAAAGGGCATCAAAAGTTCCCGTTAGGAAAGGTGTTTCTACCGTGATCCTTGCTACGGGGATGCGACCGATCGTCTGATCGAGTAGCATACATGGGGACTCCCACCCGAGCATTTGGCTATCCTGCACGAGTCTACGTTTGATCACTACACCCGTGCAACCAGTGTCACGTAATACTACGACTTCTCGACCGTTCGCGAAACCTCTCGCGGTTGGTACACGCGCTTCGGGGAAAAGACACGTGCCAAGTGAAGGCATACCTGGTTCTACCTGCACAAGACTAGCAGACGTACCTTTTCTCTGTATAGCCACGGCTGCCTTATGTGTAAGCCCCTTCCTTTTAGGACATTTTGCTTGAATATGATCCCATTCCTTACACCAGTAACATTGTACACCCTGTCGACCTGTATCCTTAACAGACCTACTGGCCTCAACTGATTTCATAAGCTCTCTAGGCATCGGCCTCGTAGACTGGTTTCCAGACTTAAAATCTTTTCAAACCACATTCTGGGTTCCCCCATGAACCTCGGCAAACAAATCGGCCTGCTTAACCATATCTTGTATATTTGAGAAGACTTTCTCTTTCAGAAACTGACATAGTTCCCGACCAACTGTGTTCAACAATTGATCTCTGAGCAAGAAATCAGTCAACCCTTCAAACGTTTTCACTGCTTTGCCGCATTCAATCCACCGCTGAAAATAGTTCGCTATTCTAACGATGAACTGACCAAGGGTTTTCTCCCTCCTCGGGCTTGCTATACCTGAACTTTTTATGGAAACCCTGTTCAGTCAGCTCGTGCCTTTTTAGAAGTGCTTCCTTCAGGACGTCGTAATCAAACACATCGTCTCTAGGGAGTCGCGAGTACACATCCAGTGCTCTACCCTTTAATAAAGCACTAAGATGCAGTGCCCAGTCATTTCGACTCCACTTCTGGTTCTCGGCCTACCGCTCAAACCGATGAAGATAACTATCTGTGTTATCTTTTTCATCATCAAAGGGGGGTAATTTAGGACCCGTTAATTTACTAGAGGCAGAAACGTGTTCTCCTTTTCTAGCTGTTGCTAACTCTACCTGACGTTCATGATCTCGTTGCCTTGTTCTTTCTTGCCTTATTCTGTGACAGTGTGTGACAGTCAACAAGGGTTTGCATCTGCACTTCGGATTGGCCACGCATAAGCTTGAGTCGCGCAGTCCAAATTTCATATATACATCTTTCTTAAGTCAGTTCGATCTCATTTCGACAAAATCATTTTCTTTGAGTGACCGTATTTTATTTTCACAAAAGTACTGAAATGCGAAATTTACATTTAACACGGAGAAGACTATTGCATATTTTAAGACACTTTACCATCGTGTAATTATTTAGACTTCCCTGTTCTAATGCTTTGGTAACTCGAATAGATGAGGTAAGAAATAAAAGGACAAAATACATTTTTTTTCAGCCGCCCCATCATCCATTCTCTTTATGTGTACATGCGAAGCAGATTATAACTACCTGTATTGTTATTAATGGCCGTTCGTGTCATTGATGCATTGAAGTTTCATCCACAAGGCACTTGCATGAAAATGCAGTCATTTTCACGATAAAGTATATTTTTCACGAAAAGTGACTTCTTTGTGAAAAAGTTGTCTTCTTTTATGAAGATTTTTGTAGCCAATATTGCATAAATCTTAATAAAATATGATAATTTTTTTCACCTAAATATTTTATTAGGGAAAATTTACTATTGTCGCAAAGAAATTAAGTTTTTCCTTGAAAAATACGCTTGTTTGGTCAAAACGTTTTAATCCATGACTACAGGTACATTTTTTTAGAAGAAATGTTGTAATATCAATATCGATTGTATGATGAAGTCGAGAAGTAACACTATTTTGCGAAGAATTTACCAACCAACCACCGTTATCCCAGTAAGTAATTTCAAAATAAACAGTTACCATACACGCTCAGAATTTATCGTTTTGGATTTATTTTGTTTTCATACATTGTCATGGCGAGCCGTGAAACACCCTCCACCAAAATCAGTTCGCATATTTGATTTCTTTTCGTTTTGTCTTTTTTCTTCAAGTTGTTTGAGCTTTCTTTCATCATTGTTGTTGTTGTTTCTTGTGACACGTCCAAATATCTACTTGTGTTTAATGTATGTAAAACGTGCACTCATGAACCACCCCCACCCCCACCCCCAAAAGAAAATAGAAGCAAAACAAAAACATAAACTTTAGGAATATCATGATTTTGAGTCAGAAATTTAGCCTGTTCATTCAGCTCTATCTACCACGAGGTGCATAAATATGTCATCTAAAGGAAACGGGACTTGCTCTACTTATCATTTCTACCGACATTAAAATTGTTGTTGTTGTTGTTGTTGTTGTAGTGTTTAACGCCATTTTTCAGCACACAATAGGTTATACATGGCGGCCAGTATTAATGGTGGAGGAAGAACCCTGGAAAACCCCGGAAAGAACCACCGACCCACAAGAAGCTACTGGTAAGCTTTCTCACATACATACATTGGCCGAATCCGAGAGTCGAACCAACGCAGACAGAGGTGAGATGGCAGTGGTCCCTAATGGATAGCGCTTTAGACCACTGGGCCACTCGGGGCCCCTTAAATTTTTTTAAATTTTTTTTTTGCAAGCAACCTTGTGTATATTTGTGTGTGATGATTTATCGTTGTTTTACTAGCATAGGTTCAGATGCATTGTCACGTGACACTGGTAAACAGTTAGTTGCGCTCATTTGTTATTGCAAGTTCGATACCCAGGAGTCTCCTAAGTTGTTTGTCATAAATCGGGCCATAAACAGCAAGAAGCGAATGGGATCCTGGGACTACTGATCATAACAATTTTATTGACAATTTCTTCGTCTCTCTGTTGGTCGATCAGTCTCTTAGTTTTATCACCATAGGGCGATTGTGAGCCCCAGGAAGCGCGCGCGCGCGCGCGAGAGAGAGAGAGAGAGAGAGAGAGAGAGAGAGAGAGTGTGTGTGTGTATGTGTGTGTGTGATTTAGATTTTTAACGTAGCTTTAACCATTTTTCAGTCATATCGCTACGATGTCTGCAGTGTGACAGTTTATAGTGATGTCTAGCACTGGTGCATCATGCCGCAGACATGTGGCATGATGTCCCACCCAGTCACATTATCCTGACACCAGGCCGACCAGTCCTAACACTAACCTCTTAATGCTGAGCGCCAAGCGAGGCAGCTGTTAGTTCCATTTTTATAAGTCTTTGGTATGACTCAGCCGGGGTTCGAACCCACGGCCTCCCGCATCCGAGGCGGACGCTCTAACCACTAGGCCATCGGAGCGGTGAGAGAGAGAGAGAGAGAGAGAGAGAGAGAGAGAGATCCTAATTAACCGGGGCTAAAACTGGCATAATGGCTGATCAACCAACAAGGAGTGCGTGATTAAGAGAGACGGAGGGACCTTCAGACATTATAAAAGATGAAATGAGCTACATTTGTACCTTATAAGGTTTAATAAGTAAAAAAAAAAAAAAAAAAAAAAAAAAAAAAAATTATAAATTATAAAACAAAAACAAAACAAATAAATTATAAATGCAAAAAAAAAAACCAACCAACAAATAAATTATAGTATATGTGTCACCTAATCAAGGAATTTACAGTACAGCCATCTGGTCTCCGAAACCTATTGGAACTTTGTATGATTGGTATCGTGTAACGCAAATTCCATTGAACGTGGACACGCACCAGTGTGTGTTTTGGGGATTTTTAACGTAGCTAGAACAATGTGAGTCATATGCGACGATGTCTGCAATTTGGCAGTTTATAGTGATGTCTAACGATGGGGCATCATGCCGCAGACATGTATCCTCATATCCCACAGAAACACATTATGCTGACACTAGGCCTAATCTTTGGTATGACTCGGCCGAGGTTCGAACCCTTGATGTCCCGACTCCGAGTTGGACGCTCTAACCACTTAGGCCATCGGAGCGGTCTTGTTATTTTATAAATAATTGATAAGTGAAATTCGTAATTAATCTAAAGATCATACAAACAATATTTCACTGTTGAAATCATAATTTTATATGTTTTCATACTCCATGGGTCAATCATAGTTTGATATACCAAATAGGACTGGTATATGAAATTGCATTATACCGACACTATAATACAACTGGTGTATAAAAGTTTATATTACTGACAATATAGTAGGATTGGTATATGAAATTTTATTATACCGACACTATAATAGGACTGGCATATGAAAGTGCATTATACCGACACTGTAATAGGACTGTCATACGACATTGCATTATACCGACACTCAAATTGCATTATACTGACACTACTATAGGACTGGATCAGTCAAATTGCATTATAATCACACTATACTAGAACTGGTATATGAAACTACATGAAATCGACACTATAGTAGGATTGGTATATAAACATTCATTATACCTACACTATAATAGAACTGGTATATGAACTTGCATCATACGGACACCTTAATAACCAGGCTATTTTGCTGTGTTTAACGCATATGGTCTACCTAGCTTTATTTCCCACTCCGCATTAGTTGATCAGCCAGTATGCCAGTTTTACCCCAGTTAATTCTCTCTCTCTCTCTCTCTCTCTCTCTCTCTCTCTCTCTCTCTCTGATAGCATTCGTTAATTTCAAAGTGTTTTAACTTACTGTTGTCACCGAAAGGTTTATTTTTGTCATGCCCTATTTTAGTTCTTAAAGATTATCGAAGCAAACTCCCCACTGCAATATAATCAAACTTACTGACACTTAAGGCAAAAGTCAATATCGAATGCGATACAATTAACGATTATCAGCAAAGTATCCTTTATACAATGCAACCAATGCGATTAACGATTATAAGCAATGTATCCCTTAGACAGTGGACCGATTCAAAGTGTTTTAACATATTGTTCTCAACGAAAAGTTTATTTTTGTCATGCCATACTTTAGTTCTAAAAGATTATAGGAGCAAACGCCCCACTGGAACATAATTAAACTTGCTGACACTTAAGGCAAAAGTCAATATCGAATGCGATACAATTAACGATTATAAGCAATGTATCCCTTAAACAAAGAAACCGATAAGATTAGCGATTACAAGCAATGTATCCATAGACAGTGGACCGATACGATTAGCGATTAGAAGCATTTATCCCTTAGACAATGGGCGGATATGATTAGCATATATAGTTAATGTATCCCTTAGACAACGGGGCGATATGATAAACAGTTATAACCAAAGTATCTCTTATACAATGGAACCGATACGATTAACGATTATAAGCAAAATATCCGTTAAACAATGCAACTGATACGATTAACGATCCTAAGCAATATATCCCTTAGACAGTAGACCGATACGATTAACGATCATAAGCACTATATCCCTTAGACAATGGACCGATATGATTAACGATTATAAGCACTGTGTAATGCACATTTGATTTAATTTAATTGTTAGTCTGACGTTTTAATTTTTTTTACTTTATTCCATTACATGCTATTGTAATGTGATATTGTTTATTGATTTATTTTAGAATTAGGTTCAGTTCTGACTGATTTTTATTTTGTTTTATTTTGTATGTGAACAACTAATAATAGAGATCTTGTATCTAATGCTGACTTAGCTTTTGACCTTGTTTCAAAATCAATGGTTATTGGTAAACAACTTTAAAAAAAAAAAAAAAAAAAAAATTCTTTCTCAGAATAAGAATTGTTAATTTGAGCCAAGGTCATACCTGGACAACGTGATAATTTTCATGTAACAAACTTCCAAATCTTGTGGGAGGTTGACCTCTTGACCGCCATCCGGGAATCTATTTTGCGTCTTAAGTTAGCTTTATACATAATGTTTAGTATACAAGTAGTCAGTGGGCTTCAAGATTTTGACACGTTGTGTTGTTGTGACCAGTTGGGCTGAAATTTTATTTCTTCAAATTAATTGAATTTCAAGTGATTCTTTTCCCTGGAAATACTAGTGCTCGAAATTAATTCTGGCAATTACCAAAATTTATACAGAATTCAAACACTGGAATAATATTTTATGTGATTCAACAAGAGACTGTTGACATTGCAGCACTTCACAGGTTACAACAGACGTTATCGTCTTCCATTTTGGATTTCATCCGGTTTCGAACTCAGTTTCATTCAGGACATGTTATTGATAGGACTTCTATCTTTTAATTCCTGGATTATTTTTTGGACTTGATTCGTAAAACTGTAAAAAATTATTTACTTGATATTCTATGGAAATAAATTATTTGTTAAATTTTACAAAGCTTGTTGTCTTCACTTTCTCTCCTGTTACTTTATGCAAGAGCCTAGACTCGCAACAACTGTATCCTTTAGACGAAGGACCTATACGATTAACGATTATAAGCACTGTATCCCTTAGACAATAGGTCGGTGCAATTAACGATTATAAGCACTATCCCTTAGACAATAGGCCGATATGATTAACGATTACAAGCACTGTATCCATTAGACAATAGTTCCATAAAATTAACGATTATAAGCAATGTATCCCCTAGAGAATAGCCGGATACGATTAACGATTATACGAACTGTATCCCTTAAACAATGGAACCAATACGATTACGATTATCAGCAATATATCCCGAAAAATATGTGCCGATAATATTGACGATTATATGTACTGTACACCTTCAACATTGGAACCGATACGATTAACGATTATAAGCACTATCCCTTGGACAATAGGCTGATACGTTTAACAATTATAAGCTCTGTATTCCTTAAAAAAGTAGGCGGATATGATATACGATTATAAGCAAAGTATCCCTTAGACAATGGGCCGATACCAATACAGATTATAGGCACTGTATCTATTAATCAATAGGCCAATACGATTAACTATTATAAGATCTGTATCCCTTAAACAATAGGCCGATACGATAAAAACTTATAAGCAATGTATCCGTTAGACAATGGGCCCGTTTCGATTAACTATTATAAGCACTGTATCCCTTAGAAAATTGGCCGATACGATTAACGATTATAAGCAGTGTTTCATTTAAACAATGGAACCGATACGATTAACGATTATAAACAATAAGTCAGTTAAACAATGGGCCGATACGATTAACGATTATAACAACTGTATCCCATAGACAATGGGCCGATTCGATTAACGATTATAAGCTCTGTATTCTTTAAAAATGGGCCTATAAGATTAACGATTATAAGTACTGTATCCCTTAGAAAATGGGCCGATAAGATTAAAGAATATAAGAACAGTATCCCTTCAACAGTGGAACCAATATGATTAACGATTATCAGCAATATATCCTTAAAAATGTGCCGATAAGATTGACGATTATATTCACCGTATACCTTCAACAATAGAACCGATACGATTAACGATTATAAGCACTATCCCTTGGACAATAGGCCGATACGTTTAACAATTACAAGCTCTGTATTCCTTAAAAAATAGGCTGATATGATTTACGATTATAAGCAAAGTATCCCTTACATAATGGGCCGATACGATTAAAGATTGTAAGCACTGTATCTATTAAACAATAGGCCGATACGATTAACACTTATAAGATCTGTATCCCTTAGACAATAGGCCAATACGATCAAAACTTATAAGTAATGTATCCGTTTAACGATTATAAACAATAAGTCAGTTAAACAATGGGCCGATACGATTAACGATTATAACAACTGTATCTCATAGACAATGGGCCGATTCGATTAACGATTATATGCTCTGTATTCTTTAAATAATGGGCCTATAAGATTAACGATTATAAGTACTGTATCCCTTAGACAATGAGCCGAAAAGAATAACGAATATAAGAACAGTATCCCTTCAACAATGGAACCTACATAATTAACGATTATAAGCAATATTCCCCTTAATGTGCCGATACAAATAACGATCATAAACATTGTATCCCTTAGGCACTGTGCAGATTCGATAAACTATTATAAGCACTGTATCCATTAGACAATAGGCCGAGAAGATTAACGATTATAGGCACTATTCCTTAGACAATAGGCCGATACGAGTGTTGATTATAAGCAATGTGTCCTTTAGACATTGGGCCTGATGCGATTAACGATTATAAGCACTGTATCCCTTAGGCAATAGGCCGATATGATTAACGAGCATAAGCTCTCTATCTCTTAAACAATGGAACAGATACGACTAACGATTATAAGCAATATATCTGTTAAACAATGATCCGATACGAGTAACGATTATAAGCACCGTATCCCTTAAACAATTGGCCGATACGACTAACGAATATAAGCGCTATCCCGTAGACAATAGGCCGATAGATTAACACTTATAAACTATGTATCCCGTAGAAAATAGGCCGATACATTTAACGATTATTAGCAATGTATCCTTTAAATAATGTAACCGATAAGATTAACGATTATAAGCAATATATCTCTTAAACAATGGTTCCGATACGATTAAAGGTTATAAATAATATGTCCTTTAGACGGTTGACCGATGCTATTAACGATCATAAACACTGTTTACTTTAGATAATAGGCCGATACGATTAACGATTATAAGCACTGTACCCCTTAGAAAGTAAGCCAATGCGATTAAAGATTATTAGCCTTAACCTTAGACAATAGGCTGCTACAACTAATGATTATAAGCAATGTTTCCCTTAGAAAATGATCCGATACGATTAACGATTATAAGAACTGTATCGCTTAGACTATGAGCTGATTCGATTAACGATTATAAGCACTGTATCCCTTAAAGAATGGAACCGATACGATCAACGATTAAAAACATATATCCCTTCAATAATGGGCCAGTACGATTAACGATTATAAACACTGTATCCTTTAGACAAAGGGCCGATAAGATTAACGATTGTAAGCAAAATATCCCTTAAACAATGGGCCGATAGACTAACGATTATCATCACCGTATCCTTTAAACAATGAAACCGATACGATTACCGATTATAACCACTATTTCTCTTACAAAATTGACCGATATGATTAACGATTGTAACGACTGTATTATGTACATTTGATTTAATTCAATTGTCTGATGTTTTATTTTTTCATTTTATTTCACTACATCCTATTGTAATGTAATATCATTTATTGCACTTAATTTTTTTAATTAAGTTCAGCCCTGACTGATTATTTTATTTATTTTTGACGTAAATAACTAATAATAAAGACACTGTATCTAATGCTGACTGAGTTGCTGACCTTGGTTCAAAATTAGTGACAGTATTGGTAAACAACTATTTTTTATTTTTTTTTTCTCAGAGTAAGAATTGTTAAGTTGAACCAAGATCATACCTGGACTATGTGATAATTTTCATGTAACAAACTTCCATTTCTTGTGGAAGATTGAACTCTTGACGCCCATCTGGGAATTTGTTTTGCGTCTTAGGTTAGTCTTATACCTGATGTTTAGTATAGAAATAGTCAGTGGGCTTTAAGTTTTTGACACGTTAAGTTGTGTTGTTGTGACCAGTTTGGGCTGAGATTTTATTTTCTTCAAATTAGTTGAATTTCAAGTGATTCTTTTCCCTGGAAATACTAGTGCTCTAAATTAATTCTTAGACAAAGACATTTACTGAAATTTATACAGAATTCATACACTGGAATAATATTTTCTGTGATTCAACAAGAGACTGTTGACACGGCAGCAGTTCGCAGGTTACTACAGACGTCATCGTCTTCCATTTTGGATTTCATAAGGATTCGAACTCAGTTTTATTCAGGACTTTCAATTACTAGGAATTCTTTTTTTTATTTCTTTGATAATTTTTGGATTTGATTCGTAAAACCGTAAGTTCTTTTATTTTATTTTTCACTTCATATTCTAGGGAAATACATTATTTGTTAAATTTTACAAAGCTTGTTGTCTTCACTTTTTTCCTGTTACTTTTTGTAAGAGCCTAGACTCGTAACAACTGTATTCTTTAGACAATGGGCCGATACGATTAACGATTATAAGCACTGTATCCCTTAAACAATGGACCCGATACGATTAATGATTATTAGCAATGTATCCCTTAGACAATGGGCCGATACGATTAATACGATAAGCCCTGTATCCCTTAGACAGTAGACAGATACTATTAACAGTTATAAGCACTGTATCCCTTAGACAATAAATTACACAGATTTCGTTCAGGAAATAAAAAGATAGCAAATGAATGTTGGTTCTAAATATTTCCGATTATACGGTCTTCAAAAACAGATTTTACGTAATCAAACTATAGTTAACTATTATTGAGATTTGATAACGCTCAGTTATATGTGACTTTTGCGGTTTTGTACTGTTTTCCCATGAGAACACCATATATACGTCACAATATGCATACTAACATCGTCATTTTTATTCCCTTCTGTATATAATATAATTAACTGTAATAAATCATTTAAATACGATCAGAAAACTGTGTTAAGGTTAAGAAAGCAGGCACGAAACAGTAGTACAGTAATTACAGATGCAGGCAAATTATAGAGCCTGTCTTTATGTGGAGAAGCAATGAATAAGTGGAACGAGTGTAGAAATGAATTTGTGTTCACAAAAATGTTAATAAACAACTGGTAGGACTAAAAAGAGACAGAAATGAATTTGTGCGTACACAAAAATGACAATAAACACGTATTAGGAATAAAAAGTGACAGTAATGAATTAGTAATGTGTCATATTTTGAAAGAGCATTGAACCTTAAAGTTCAATAAATTGTGCATTAAAATGTTATCATAGTCAGCCAGGAAAGTCTTTGTGAAAGGTCATTTGGATATTTTCCCCTATCTATTCTGTTAAACTTGAAAGGCTGGCGCCATCGGTTCAGTAGAATTGACCCTGGAATCGTAACGCCATCCTGGGGAAAGTACAGTAGGGATACCGACCATAACCACATGAAAGGAACCTCATGTCAAAAAATCATTTTTCAAAGGGAAGTTGATATGCATCGTAATTCTCAGATTCTAGGCTGTCAAAATCTGGCGAAAGATATAATTATCGTGGGGAAAATTTAGGAACCGCTGCGTAAGATTGGTCAGTTAAATTAAGGCGCACACTTTGGAAGTAATGGGAATTTGAAAGTAACGACCTTGGTCAAAATTCTTTAGTCCGATATTTCTTGCGAGAAGACAAAGTTGACTCCAGGGGAAACTTAAAGAATAAAGTTTTCCTCGTTAAAAAAGTAAAGAGACCAGGTGGCTGTCTTGTAAGGAAAGTCAGGCTACAGTGCTAGAACGCACGATTTGCTAAAAGAAAACAGCATTAAAGTACACAATTGTAATTTCCATGTAATCTTCTACTTTTGTTTGTTTATGCAAATGTGTTTGATATGACTATGATCCATATTATGTATCGTTTATTCAGTTTCATGGAAATCTGTTGATATGCTAGAGTTGTTATGCAAATTATTTCTTTAATTTTATAGTTATTAGTCCATTGATAGAAGTGATGGATTGCATGTAATCCAAATTTTCAGATGTGTAGGATTCCATAGGGTTATATGAATTAATTTCCTTTTGTCAGTTAGGATGATACTGATTATCGTGAATTATTGACAATTGCATATTTATATATGATTTTGTAATGCTTAAATGATCTTGTAGGTTAGGGATTACTGTGAGCTAGAATTTAGTGAATCTTATGCAATAATAATCGAGGATGTATCTTATTGAGTGGAACTGATTCGGTTAGATATAAGGAGTCATATAGTACCGTATGCAGATATATATGGCAATGTGTTTATATACAAAGCTCACGTGTTAATCGCTGTGAAGCGAGAGTAATGATTTATCGAATTATGTCAGTCTTGGATGTATATTACATTGGTAATTTGTAAGGACCTTTAATCATTACGGTCACCTTATGTCGGAATTGATGCAGTGTTCGGATAGCTAGTTATGCTTCTGAGTAACAGAAGTGAGAGACCTTTATTCGTATAGGAGGTGATACATATGGTGGCGCTCTACAGTTTCGTATTTTGCATAGGGTTAGAATTTTAAGAAAAAGAATTCTCCCTGGTTTCTTCACTAGTTATACTGTCTATTTAAAAAAAGACCTTGTATATCTTAGGTATTGTTCAAGAACCTTTAATTGCATTTATTTTGGTGTATGATTGATGGGTGTAATATGGGATATAGAGTATACAGATTGGCCTTACTCCAGATGTGTACCTTTCAAAAAAGTGCTAGCTCCGCTTGGTCATTTTCACTTCCTGAACTTCAGAGGTAAATTGTAAAATAAGAGCTGATAACTTTTTTTATATTTTATGTATTTTGTAATTCATTCATTGCACTTTCAGAAGCTGGTATTGTCGAGTCTGGCAAAATTCATTTTCCCTGTTTCAGTAGCTGCTAAGGATAGTGTACTTTAGACAAATTCACGCTGGTTTTTGGAGCACAAGCGAGCAGTCATTTTAGTTAGCAGTGTGCTAACATCATTTACATTTTCCAAAAATACAATATCCAAAGAAATGTCAGTCATATTATATCAAAGTAGCATAAAGGTATGCCAACATTCTCTCCACTGTGCACGTTTTAAATGCAAACAACTTCACCTTACATACGGCACTCTCTCAAAAGTACATAATAACTGGTGAGCACCCCCTATAGACATTTAGTGGTAATCTTGTCAATGAAGGAATCAGCTCTCTCTCTCTCTCTCTCTCTCTCTCTCTGGAGGAGACGAGGACAGACCGAAGTCCGGAAAGAAATAAAGAGTTCAGAGTAGAAAGATCAGAGGAAGAACAAAGTATACACGTGGAGGTGGGAAGACGTTGAATACACAGAAACAAGACAAGAAGCGACGTTAGGTGATGCAAATCAGGCAGGGATAGTGTGCTCGGTTCACCACTCGTTACCATGATGAACGAATCCGTAATTGAACACGGCTATTAAATTCCATTAATGTAAAACTGTTGAATTGAAGTTGCCAATTTTTAGTTTATGTATTAATTAATTAAAATTTATTTTATTTTTATTGTTTAAGGGGGCTTGTATTGTATTATCGTATTGCATTATTTCTTCTCAATAGTTTTGCTCAGTTCTCTGTTGAAGTTCTATCTATCCACTCACACCGGGCAAGAACATCGAGGGAGGTCATTCTCTAGATAACGATCGCAAAATCTGTTAACCACCCCTCTTTTCCAAGAGAGGGAACGTTACGCACCATTATCCCTGTAAGTGATTTCAAACTAATAAATTTACCATACACGCTCCGAATTTATCGGTTTGGATGTACTTTGTTGGCAAAGCGATCCATGAAACACTCTATACCGAGATTAGTTCTCTCTTTATTTTTCCCCTTTCAATTGATTTTAGTTTTCTTTTGTTGTTCTGTTATTGTTATTTCATGTCCCCAAAACAAAAACCTGCTTGTGTTGTACGTATATAACAGGTACACTCCTACTGAAATCTTTTAACAGCCAAAAATAAACCGAATTAATTTTTTTTTTCCCCTGCAGCGTCGACACGATGTGCATAAATTTATCACCTGAAAGAATCGTGGCTTGCTCTTTTTACCATCGCTACCAACAATAAACTTTTGTATCGTGTGTGTGTGTGTGTGTGTGTGTGTGTGAGAGAGAGAGAGAGAGAGAGAGAGAGAGATGCTGTATCTGTCAGTTTTACCGTTATAGATCCAGATACATTGACATATACCACTGTCAAAGAGTCAGCTGCGGATAGAAAATCAGCTGTGCTCTTTCTCATTCACAGATTTATTTATTTAAATCCCTTACCTTTTATTGAAATTGTTGACGTCCCAAGATTCGCCCACGTCGCTTGACCTTAATCGGGCCCTGAACAAAGGGAGGGGGAATAGGGAGCTACTGATGATGAGATTTGCTTTATTGTCAATGTCTCTTGTTGTTGGTCGATCAGTCTCTTAGTTTAGCCATCATAGATTAACCGCGCGCGCGCGCGCAAGAGAGAGAGAGAGAGATTAGCGGGTGGGTGGGAATGACCAGTTTCCCGTTTTCAATGACTACGCACAGTATCAAGTGTTCTGCTTCAGTTACTAATTTAAGTACAAGAAACAAATACAAAAACAATACAGAAATAAATAAATGTAATATGAAAGGGAAATTATATCTAAAAAGAAAGTCATTGTAAATCAGATGTTATCCATTTCCCATTAGCTTCTATACATTCTTCTCCAGCTTCAATATCCATTTTCTTCAAGCAAAGCCCTGTTAGAGTCCTACTTAAATCAAAATCTTTAAAACATGTTGCATCTATTTGTATACGCATTAATCTGTTGATTTTTCTGAGCTTAAACTGTTCCTCACAGGTGTATGAATAGTGCTGAGATGCCCCTGCTGAAGGATCATATAAATAACTAGCTTAGCCAGCTGGAACAAGTTTAGAAACTGTTCGTTATGTTTATTATGTACATTTTTTCACTGCTCATATTTAATGCAGTTTGGATACTTGGGCTCCAAAATAAGATTTTCACTAACAAAGCTCTGCTTAAGTTTCACATTCTTGACTTGATGCTTTACTGACTACTATGCCAGATTTCCTATCTTTTCGAAAATACTGTATCAGGATTTTAAGCCCATTAATGCCGTAGTCTGCTTGTTAATGGTATTTTGATTATATCAATATATGTACTTCCTAATTTTATTTTTAGATTATTTATTAAATTTATCTGAATACTTATAAGGCTATATGTAGGTATGCTCAAGGTATTTTGAATAATGCATTTTTAAGAAGAACGGTTGCTTTTATTTGATTTTCACTCGTAAACCTTAAGATATTACGCCAAAAGCTGATTAAAATATGAAATCTAAACATAGCATGTAGTCACAATTTTCCGGACTTTAGGAATTTGCCAATATATCAAAAATATAAACATCTTTTATAGTGCCATAATTTAAATAAATGTATGGTATCTCTACATTTCTTCAAGTGAATTAAGAAGACAATGAAAACATATTCCCATGTTTTTCCTATCTAGGATAATTTGGCGGTAAATCATCCTCAATTGTACATTATAATTCACCTTGCATTAATTTACTAAGAAACTGAAATACAATCCAGGTGACTCAAAGAATATAAATAGGTGTTACTTTTTGTTGTTTCAATTATACTCATCCTTGTACCTGTAAACTGAGTAGTAAATAAAATATCTACACAATACTTTAAAACACTCCTCATGAATAAGGAGGAGTTAATTTGTGTTTATAAGTCAATAGATTGACGCTAACAATTGCCAAATGAATTCTTTACAAGTTTATACTTATTACGTTGATGATCAGACCTATTAAATTTACATATCTATTATTTGAAAAGTTATGAATTTATTATATGGTTTGCAGAGATTAGTCAAAAAGTTGACATTTGCAGTGTAACATATTTTCGAGCTGCCAAATGACGTCAGTTTCAGTTCTGATTGCAGGAGTGACCCACTCAAATTCAGAGCTCAAAAGACAAGCTGCATCAGTTAAAATTGTCACCTTCGGTTCTGATTACATGAGTGACCCACTCAATTCAAAGCTAAATTTCAGACAAGCTGCATCAGCTAAAATTCTCACTTTTAAAACTTTTCTAGCTTCAATAATCTGATATAATTCACAACTTTAAAATAAATTGCCATCACTATCGTCAGCGAGTAGGCTTATTTGCCGAAATGAATCATCGAACATGAACCACGCTGGATTTAAGCGATTTTGGATTGTCTAGGTAGCCTGCATTTTAAACACGCATTTGTAACATCTCCTCGCTTGCATGGTTCTAACTACGACAAAACGTCTTGTCCAGGACCCAATGTGACAATTAAACTTAGTGATATCAAAGAGTGTTAATGACATCACGTTAAATAAGCGCTATGCGTGATACCCGATTACTTCATGTGGATTACGATAATACTGGAATTACTAGCATATGACAGAAAATCAAACCGTACTTCCAATCGTCACACAACGTCAAATAAATTGCTCGAAAGTAAACTTTTTAATCACAGTATATTTTTGAAGCAAAATCTCTAAAATTCAATGCCTTTTAATGACCGAAGTGAAATATCAATGACTTTCAATGCCTTGAATTAGGGTATTCATTTCTCAATGAATTTCAATGACCTTTAATGACCGTGCGTACCCTGTAATGTAAAACGATCTGTATTAGAACCGTAAAAGGTTTAAGAGGCAACAAAAAAAAAAGCATCAACTAAAGTACAGTATGCGAGTGCCAAGGAATTTACGGTACAGCCATCTGGTCTCAGCAGGTTATTGCAACATTGTATCTTTGTTACCGTTTATCACAGTAAAAAAATCCCACACATACGGTTATAAGGGTCGACGTTGTCGTAGGTTAGTTGGTGTGAATTCAAATTCATGGATGTAATTAATCCAGGTCAGTATGTTTGTCTCACTCCACGTATTTTCACGTATGATTTAGCGTATGACTTGGGAGGCGGGATGGGTAGCAGAATCGATTTAAATGAAATTGGTAGCATTTGAATTGAATTAGAAATCAGGGAATATTGCTTTTGTAAGAATAAAAATCCCACATAAAAACACTGAAATCTAATTTGAAAACAGGAAATTATAGTATTGTAGTATGACACATAAAACAATTCAGTGATAAAAATTGCCAGATATAAAGATACCATCTACTATGCAAAACATAGCAATGCAAATTTTTAATTCATTCGGAACTCTTGGATTATTACTATCTTTCTCAATATTTTCATATTTTATAAATACTGGTTCACAAGCGAAATTGGTCAATAATCTAGAGAGCATACAAGCAATATTTCACTGTTGAAATCATAATTATATAAGTATTTATATGCCATGGTAATATCATAATTATATACGTATATATACGCCATGGGGAAATCATAATTTGATAGTACTGGAATATGAAATTTTATTATACCAACACCTTAGATGTCATGCAATTTTTAGCGTACATGGTATACCTAACTTTACCGCTCACTCCGTGTCGGTTGAGCAGGCAGTACGTCAGGTTTATTTCAATGAATTCCTCCCACCCACCTCTCTCTCTCTCTCTCTCTCTCTCTCTCTCTCTCTCTCTCTCAGCTTTTGTTAATTTCAAAGTATTTAAACTAATAGTTGCAAAAGGAAAGTTTACCTTATTCAGGTCCTATTTTTGACGTAACAGATTATCGAAGCATCCCCCACTGCAACATAATTAAACTTGCCAACACTTAATAGACAGAAGTCAAATGTCGAATGCGATATGATTCGCAATTATAAGTACCGTATTCCTTACTAAGGGATAAACAATAGGCCAATGTATATGTTAGCCAATGGATCGATATTTATAAAAGCTGAAATGTTATTGGCGTCTATATAGATTTCATATATTGTATAGAACATCATACTCATCGAAAGGCCAATATTTTGAAAGAATGTAATACATATTTCGCTTAATGAAAAAAGTTGAAGAAAAATAAATCGAAATAACGAAATAATTTTCTGTTTTCATTGATATAGTGTTTGGTCAAAGAAAATCATGAAATAATACTTTTGCAAAATGCAAAATAATATTTCGATTGAGCAAACTAATATTTCTTTATTTTAAAGTATTATTTCATTTTCAAAAAAGGATATAAAGAAATACTTGCACATATACGATAGCATGTAATGGCCTCCCTTGTTTTACAAATATATGTGGGCCAAAAATTCGTGCGAGTAAGAAAAGAATTTTTTTAAAGTAGTATTTTCTGGGGTCTAGGTACAATGGGTATAACTGCGTGACAGCTTATTCCTGACGTTACTGCACTGGAAAGCGGTAGACATCACAATTGCTGAAAATTGATGACGTTTACATGTCCTTATTTCTCATTTCGGAGCTTTGAAATCGGAAAAATAAAAAAATCAAAACAAAATTAAAAAAAACAAAACAAAAACTTACCCACGTCTAGCATGTTGTTTTTATAACGGGAGTTACCCGTGGAAAATTTTAGAAAGGAACATAAATGATAAAGTTACAGGATTATATATAACCAACGTTATTTAAGCACTTTATGAATATATGAATACCAACTTTTCATATGCACCGTGATCCACGCATGCATCGATTTCATTGACAACGTCAGGATCTCAATTTGTGTAATTTGTTGTTTACAGCCATACGGACAATATCATTTTAGGATCTTTATAAACACAAACTTTTCTTATGCATTGATCGATGAATCTGTACTTATCAATGACAATTTATGGGTCTTAGTGTAATTCGATGCTCACGGCGTTACATTGTAAGTTGTCCCCATTACGGCAAGATTTAATTGAAACGGTATGTCCACTAAATGACAAAGACATGCACTCTGCAAGACAATACGTACAAGAACATCAGTTTATTTTATAGTTGCCATTGTAACGACTACTTGCCCTAGAAAGTTTTATGCACTAACTGAAGTAGTATATGGAAATTTTACAGATGTAGGCAAATTATACAGTCTTATTTTATGTCGAGAATGGAAAACGTAAGTCGAAGGAGTGACAAAAATGAATTTGTGTATACAAAACATGTCAATAAATACAACGTAAAACCTAGCATTATCTGTGCAATGACGACCTTTTCTTGGAAAACCTTGCAAAATGTTTGGCAAATAATCCAGAGTTGTATCCAATGAAAAGAGGTCACTTTGGTATTGATAGCTTTGATCTTAAGGTATAATATAATGGGAATAAATCTTATTAAAGAATTTAG
>JAECUM010002203.1:0-66256 GCA_016617855.1 Megalonaias nervosa
TATGGACTTAATATCCAACCTTCCATTATTCTCATGCAAAGGGAGAGGCATATTTCAAGTTTAAAAATCTGTACTAAAATTTTTTTTTCTTCTCGGTATTTTGCTTTATATAATAACTAGTGAGCAGCAGGGAGAATTCAGATTTGTTGGGAGGGTGTACAGTGTGGCATAGACAGGTCATAAACTTAGCAATAATGGACAGGGTGGCTCAGAGAAAAGTTTAAAATTAACAGGTTTTGATGTGTGCAGTGAACAGTTAAGAAGTGCTGGTACAATGAATGTCATTGATGACACAACAAAGTTAACACTATTTCTGCCATGGATATACCGTATATACTCGCGTATAAGCCCGTTTGCATATAAGCCGACCCCCCCCAAACTGAACAGGTATAAACACTAAAAAGTGCATGACCCACATATAAGCCAACCCACAACTCCGAGACATCATAAGATGCACACGGTAAGTTCTAAATGCATTTATTTAGGCAAACTTATATTAACATAAAGTACACATATACTTATCTCGTGCTTGGCATGTATAATTATTAAAAAGAAATGGTATAAATTTATTTGAAAAGTAATTTATTTAATTTTCTGTTTTGTTATTGTTTCTGACTAATTTAGATTTGTGTATAATTTGATAGAATGATGACAAGAATTGAGCAATCGCGAGTTGCAGTAACACTACCTCTTCCTTTTGACTCAATTATTGTTTGTTTATGCATTATTGCATTGGACATTTTATATCAGTGCACCAGTAATTATGTTTTTATTTTGCCTTGAAATTGTAAATACCTAACTCATTAAAATTTGATCCTAGTATGACAACACAATGAACAACAACATGTTTTGATTCAACACTCGCAATTAAGATACTGAATGTATTTACATAATGGCACCACCACATGTGCATTGTAGCTTTGAACATGCACTGAATGAAGTACATTCTGCTGAATGAAGTACATCCTGTGGAGTTGAATCATGGGCACCAATGCACTAAACTTTAATGATATCTCCAAAATACAATAATGAAGTTTCAAAAATAATTCTTCGAAAATTATGCTAATACCGTAAAAGCTGAGTTGTAGTTTGCTTTGATATAAGCAACCTTACACCATACCTGTCAACTCTCACGCCAGGAGAAAAAACCCCCCAAAAACTCCTGAATTTTGGGATCACTCCACGCCTACCTCCCAATTTCATAATATCTCTCGATTTTTGCAGAGAACTCCTGACTTATAATTACATTATGTCTTTGATTTTCATGTCCCCTAAAAAAGAAAAGTCCTACATAGATATGTCGTATGCATTCCAGGGAAGCCATGTTCTGTTGTATCACCTGTGAATATTGTCATGATGAAATAATTACTAGAAAGAATTCGCTTCTTCACTAAATAGGATGTTAAATTTAAACATCATTCATGGAAATTTATTATTTTTGTTCATCTACAACAATACAAAAATCAGAAAATAAACCAGAACAAAAAATAAACCACAGCAATAAAATTGTTGGCAATTAACTTTAATCCCAAGAATGATCACCGTGCATGCTGTAGCTCCATTCCCACCAAAGAAACTTACATGAGTGGGCACCTGGCATTTTTCTACAGTATAATATGAATGTTAATTACCATCATTAAATTAAAGAAGGAATGAAAATACATACCATGCAGTAAATGATACCTCAGAAACTAATTCAGAATACATACATTTTATAGTGAATAATACTAAATGCCTTACGAGTTGACAGTAAGGGAATAATGTCGGGTATACAACGAGGGGAAAATAGTTGCCACATGTACAGTACCGTGAGGATGCCTATTTAGGTACCTTTAGTTCAACAAAATTGGTAATCCTTTATTTGCCAATCAATTGCTAATGCTTGTGTAACACACGGTTTCTTTGAATCATGATGGAGGGCCAATCATTTTCACAAAATAGTTGCATCGATAAGGAGTAACTTTTAATTAATCGCGCTGGCTTTCTTGCTTGTTTATTTAAGACTAACATTAGCTATTGTGCAGTTTGGCCACAGCCAACCAGAATATGAAAGTAGGGCACGTCCTGGGGGAAAATAACTCGTGTCAAAGGGAGAAACCGTGCGTTCTTTGCGAATTTTGCCCATATTAGACCTGGAAGATCGAGCAATATTAGTGAAAACAAGGTTTTAAAAATGCCATGAAAAACCTCCTGATTTTAGGTCCCAATCTTTCTCTGTTTTTTTATTCAGTCTCCCTACTTGGCTTTTGAAAAGTTGACAGGTATGCCTTACACCCTGTTTTACAGAACTACGGTAATGGTGCTAATATTACGGAATGAAAGGCAATTACACATCAATGTACTGGTATAGTTGCCGGTCAAAATTCCCTCTTAACACAAGCCAGAGTCGGGGTTTTAATGGTTAACTGGCCTATTTTGCTGTGAGAAAACAAAAGACAAATCCGCCAATTATCAACAAAGGAGACGCTGAAATATCAAGACTTAAATTGTGTGGAAAGTTGTGATGTTGTTCAGCCAAAACACAGAACATAGATTGATGATGATCTTAGTTGATCTATGAGAAATTTAGCCTTTATTATTACCATTCTTCGTGAACATGTAAGTTATGCTGGTTATGTGCCTGGTACAATTAAATGTGCATACCTTTTCATAAATATTACCTCAGTTTGTAGGATCGCTGATAATCATTGAAAATTAGTAACTTGCGAGCGCGTGATTCAGTGTAAATGGAACAGCTATTAAGGACTAGCTGAAATGTTATCTGGAAGAATGCAGTTTGGTTGAAACAATGAATAAAGCAAAATCTGCATCTAATATATTTGGGAATTAATAAGGATTAAAGTGATGCTATGCACACTTGACATTGTGTAAGTACTGTACGTTATAGTTCAGCCTTGTCTCCCGGGTAAACTCAACTGACCCGCGAAGTATGAAGTCTGTATTTACCTTTATTTAATTTCGTGTTGGAAAAATCAGAAAATATGCACATGCAGAATAATAACAGAATCAATCATAGTACTTTATAACAGTTTAATAAGTTTTGGGACACTGAAAATGATTTTTTTTTACATGCATATGTCTTAGCACACAGAAAAAAATCATTTATTCATGTCCCAAGGTTTACACCCTTTACAGTAGTCAACAAAAAGCGTTAAAAACTGTCAAGTTTAGACATTGGCCCGTGGATAAGCCGACCCCCCTACTTCCAGGCCCTTATTTTTTCCTAAATTATTTGGCTTATACGCGAGTATATACAGTAATAGCTAATGGGCTTTCCATTCATTTTTTACCTGATCCCACACAATTGATGAATTAACTCCATATGGTTAATCAAACCAAGCTGATAATGTTTAATGATTGAGTTTTACCACATTACAGATACATTTTACCATGACATTTTTTTACGTAAACCTTCAAATATGTCTTCCAGATTTTCCTGAGATTAGGGCCATTACAAATGGAGAGTTACGGTTCCTGACAAGGACAAGTGTAGATAATTCTCTTTTGAAACCTCTGAAAGACCTGACCATTGGCACTATACAGATACCAGTAAAGGTTTGTATGAGACCTGTTCCATATGAGGCTTGCTTCATATAAAGCTAAAGCTGAAGCAAAAGGATTAGAAAAACCAATCATACTGGTTAAAAACAACAGTGTCTGACCAACATTATAAATAAAATCCTCACAAGGAGATGTATGAGGGTTGTTGCATTTTAACTTACATGGTACCTAGGGAAGGCACTTTTTGAAAGAAATATATGCCAGGATACTACTGAAAAAGTTAATGTGGAAATGATAAAAAATTCTAAATTGCATCTGTGAATGACGACTACACAGTAAGTTTTCCAGATCTATCCATAGATAAAGAAATGTCCAACAAATAGTTGTATAGTCATGAAGCATATGTTGTTTAAAGTGTGTCGTATTACTGGTATACTGGTTTACTGTAGTATTTTTTATTTAGGTACATGCCAGGATACTCTTTCACTGTACCTCAGTAATTTCTGTCAGTAACTAATGTATGGAAATTCTGGAATAATCTTGCTATGAATATGATGATACGTACAGCATATTTTCATTTTTCATGGCAAAATAATTCATGAAATATTTTTACAAAACAGTTGTATAATTATTACAAATTATAGTGTGTCAGTTGGTTGTCAGATTGGATGTTGTGAAAGATATTCAGGCAAATCCAACTCATGGAAAAATTTCCAGTTGAATAAAAATGTAATATATTTTAGTTATTTATAAGCTTATGTTATTCCTTTGTGAGACTGTGAATCATTCTTAGATATTGAAGAGAGCAGTTGTTTTGTCATATATTGAGAAATGTTTGATGTTTATTTGCTCCTCTGTGATAAATATCGTGCCTGGGTGTTGGCATTTACTCAGTTTCCCTGCTGATTATATCAAATATTGTAACTAGTGAATTGTAGGCTTCAGAGTTAACACATTCCATATTTTTTAACAAGCTCTTTAATTTCAGCACAATGTCTTTTATAGGGTGCTAACTATAGTTTAAGCTGGATTATTCCACTTTAGCTGAAAAAAAAGTTATTACTGCTGATACCACAATCAGCATACATATAGCAAATAAGATACTGACCATTTAATATTTGGATGGAGTGGCTGTAATTGTCACTTGAGATATTTTATTTTTTTATTTCAGGATAGTCATTTTTTCTTAATATCCTGGATATAATATGGTGTTATTTTGCAATAAATCAGAGCAAGATATTTTTCGAGTTATTGACAGAAAGAAATTTTGAAAAAAGTATTCCAGGCCCCTACCCCATAACATTAAATTGTTGGTTCCTAATATAATCTCCATATACCATCATAGTATTATGGTATGTTTCTGGGGTTTCACCAGAAGACTTTGCTTGATGTTTAGTTGGTGCCACTCTGACATCCAGTATGGCCACCATGGCAGCCATCTTTAAAATCTTACTATCACTACTCCTGATGAATGGAAAGTCATATTGGTATGGTATTTTTCATCGGAAGATTTCTTATGATTTCGTGTTGATCCTGAGATGGTCATAAAATGGTGCTACCCAGACATCCAGTATAGGTACTAATTACCATCTTGAAAATCTTATTACTACTCCACCTGAATGGATGATCATATCAATATCGGGGTTTTTCACTAAATATTTCTTATGATATTGAGTTTGTCCTAAATGAAAATGATGCCAATCGGATATCAAATATTGCCATTACAGCAGCCATCTTGGAAAGTTTGCAGATTGCTTCTCCTGAATGAAAATTCACATCAAAATGGAATTTTCACCAGAATAATTTTGTTTTCTAGTTAATCCTGAATTGAAAAGATGCTGATCTGTGTTAAATATGGCTGCCACAATAATGTATTGAAATACTGTTACTAATTCTCCTGAATGGATGTTCATATCAGCTTGGGGTTTTCATCAAAAGTCTTCAACTGGTGTCTGAATTGTTCTGAATGAATACAGTGTTTATCTTACATCTGTTATGGCAGCTATAGTGGCTAATCATAACATCTTACAGCTCAAGAATATTAGATGGTTTTAACAGTCAGCAGTTAAAAAGAACCAACGGTCATATCTTGAAGTCGTGGAAATTCTTTCGGAATGTAGAGCATTACTTGGCTGTATATGTTCCGAGGTTTACTAGGAAACCTTGGACAAATGTTACTAGGAAAATACTTGGAGTATTGGTTGCTGACTTTCCAAGGTAATAGTCCAAGGACAAAATTTTTTTATATCAATGTCTAAGGTTTTTATTCTCAAATGTCTGAGGTTCACTTCAGACTTCCAAGGTTTTTTGTAACCAATACTCTGAGGAATCCTTGGACATGTCCATGGTTTCCAAGCATTCTAAGGATTCCTCGGACATATTGTATCTTTACTTGTTTCGACCCTAAATTTTAAAAAAATGCAAACTTTTCAAATAATATGCAAAACATTCCATGCAATTTACAAGTGATAGGAATTGATTACTTGTGAAAAAATACATATACCCATGTTTATTGCTGAAAAAAATGTGGTTTGGCATGTTGTCCTTTAAAAATAATAATCATTTTAGCTACGTAGCCTGACAGCCTTTATAAAGTGAAGAGATCACTGATGCTTGCATTTTTGCAGATTCATATGCAACAGGTAAATAGAGCATGAGATCAGTATCATGGACGCCATATTTTCTTTTCCATTAAACAAACAAAAGAAATCCAATTTAAGTACTATTTAATATCATCAACATATGACACGCATGAGCATTAATCATTTTAATATGGTACAGAAATTTACACCTGAAATGAAGGGCATATACTGTCAGGGTTTGCAAGGTCTATAAAGTTGTTTCACAGTGGCCATCATGTGATGCCATGAATCACTACCTCATACTTAAATGAAGATTACAAATGTGGCCTTTTTGCTTGGAAAATGTCTTTTACAGTACCTTGTTTGTCTATATTTCATGAATACTTGAATTGTATATGAAGTAATTGTAAAGAAAAAAATATCTATCACCGGTTTAAACTCAAAATGAAAACATTGTTCACATTTATGTCATCAATAACTTTGGAGGTCATTTTTCATTTTATTTAAACATCAAAAGCCAACTTTCTTTGTAAAGTTTAGTATTTTTAAAATCCCCAAAATGTATTATATGTGTTTCAGAGATGGAATCAGTGTTGTACAAGCAGAATACAACCCCATTTTGTTGTCAGAAAACAGACTCAGGTGTTTGATGCATTCTTCCCAAATCATTATGAAAGGGATTAAACTTCACTGTAACTGTGCTTATTATCAGCTGTCATATGAAAAATAATAATTAAAAATAGTGCCATGCCAATCATCCATGCAATTTTTTTCAGACTCCTTTGTATATTTATAATTATTATTCTTGTAACTAATGTGACAAATAAATAGTGTCATACAATTTTTCAGGAAACATTTTTACACTAATAATGTAATAGTTTATTATCCTTCTAAACTGGTACTTTAAATTATTATTCCTGTAACTAACACACAAACACAAATTTTAAGAAAAATGTCATGTGACCCTTTAAGCATTGAAGACTTTACTTTAGATTCAGTTGTTAGAAAATATATTTTTACAGTTGTCCTGTGTGGTTACAGTTACAGGGCATTAGAACTGGGACCACTGTGTTACACTAAGATGATTGTATGAAGTGATTAAAAGTGTAATGAATACTAAGAATTTCTCAAACTGGGGGATTCCAGCATGTATATAGGTTTTGGTTCTTTATCTCATGTTTATCTCCATGTATTTGCTGGCCTATAAGGCGATACTTTTTGACCAGAGAATCTTAGCTCCGTCTTATACTCTGAATCGACTAATATATGGATTATGTCATCTGTATCGCTTTATCATATTTTGTGTATGGAAAATAATTATCCAAGAGAAACAAAAAATAATGTGTAAAAAAATATTTAATTTTGTGGAAGAGATCATGTATGAAACATTATAGGATCCCACATTGAGTATTATAAGCAATTACATGATTGTCAGTATTAAAAATTAACATAGATGTAATTGTGCTAAAGCAGCATGCACCAGTAATGTACATTGTTTGTAATATATGTTATTTAAATTTGATTACATATATGTGCATTAGAATTTACAAGTTAGAAGATGAATAACAGTGACAAAGACCTATTCCATCACAATTTTCTAATGATCAAATAAAATGTATGCCCCATTGAGAGAGAGAGAGAGAGAGAGAGAGAGAGAGAGAGAGAGAGAGAGAGATGTCTTTACAGTTGTAAATCTGTATTGTTCACTTACCTGATGACTGATCTTACTGTACAAGTGCAGTACCATGTTCCATTACAAATTAATATCACTAGGTAAGCAGTTCCTTCTAGTTTTTCTTGCCACTTCCATTATTAAAAGAATCACATGGCTTTGTAGTGGTATTTACATGCTTATTAAATATGCTACAACTGTATTCAGTCATTCCAAGCTAACTCCTGTTTGAGGTCAAAATTCAGCAGACTAGATCAGATTAGTGAGGCTACCAATAGAAAATGAAGCAACCCATGGGTATTATGAATACTGTACCATATAACGAAAGGAAATGCCAGGTAGTTGCTAGGGTAAATTTCTCAGCCAGTGACATTTTTGAACTTGCCGATGGAACCTACAGCAATTTAAAGTACATCAAGCATGAGCAAAGATCAAAAACAATTGCCAACTAAGTAAAGGAAGAGTACATGCACTTTAAACAAAATCTTTTTTGTTGGCAATGGAGAGGTCATTATACTTGCAAAGAAAATTAGCATGCAAAATGGTAATTCTTTGGATTAAACCTAATGGAGACTGTATGGATATAACTATTGTGAATATTTAAACCCTGAAGGAGTATAGTATGTATCTGCATCATTTACATTTACTGTTTAATTTATTAATGTTTTCTCAGTTTGACAAAAACTTCAGCAACACAGGGGCAATAAGGTAAAAAAAAAAAACCATAAAGCCCCACGAAGAGCTGAACTTTCTTTCTCTCTCTCTCATATATTGGATCATATTTTATTTTGATCACGAGGTGCAAGAAGAAAAATGTGATGGAATACATATGCATCCTTCTCTCTGTATCTCTTCCCCCCCCCCAAAAAAATAAAAACAAAACCAGAAAAAGCATTTTAATATTAGTGATGCAATTTTCCTATTGCTGGTAATCTGAAATAGCATAGTGATACTTTTAATGTTTATGAACTTGAAGTTATTTTAATTCCAAACAGGATTGCGATTTTGATCCAATCTGTAACTCAATAAGTTTTCGAGTCGGCGTCATTATATGTAACTAAAAGTACATAATACATTTTAAATACTAAGTGTGAAACAAATTAGGCGTTTAATGATCCTGACTGGAAAGGTTACTGAGTTACAGATGGGATAAAATTTGCGATGCTGTGTGGAACAATGTGAAAACACAATCTAAGGTATTGACCTGGCCTCGTCTTATACTCGGCATTGACAAATATATGAATGAAGGATGGAAAATTTAGCAAAATAGCTGATTCGACTTATCCTCTGCATCAACTTTTAGGCTGGTAAGTATGGCAAATAAGATGCGAAACCAAAATATGTGATCTTGTTTGGCATCATGTTGCCTGAACTGAGATGGTACACTGTAAAACCCATATCAGTCAATCAACATTAATTAGTCAATTTTTTAATTAAAATCCTAGACTTGTTACTTGTTTTGGTAATGACAAGCATTATTCATTTTCATAAACCGTAAAAATATGTTCTGAATAAATATATAGAAATCTCTAAGTGCTCAGATAAACAGACCAAGTCTCTTTCCTACCTAAAATTTTCTAAGTCTACATTTCCGAGCTATGTCCATGCTGAAACATGACTAAGTTCTCATGTCCAGGGGATTGTCCAAGGTATGTGCTAGGGTTTTTTTAATGTACGAGATAATGTCCAAGGTTTATTATAAAACCTTGGACAAAATATCAGCATTGTCTGAGGTTTCCCAGGTTTTCCTAGGAAAACCATGGAAAAACGTCTGACATCCAAGGTTTTTGGTCAAAATTCCAAGTATAACCTCAGTACAGCTGGGTAGTCCATTCAAGAAACTCTTGTTTAGGGCTGTTCCATTTAAACATACATGGTACCCAGGGAAGGCAGTTTTTTGAAATTATATGTCAGGTTACTCTGATGTCAAAGAATTCATATTAAAATGATAAGAAAATTCTAAATTGCATCTATGGGTGGGTACCCCATATTAAAAGTGCCTTCCCTGGGTCCCAGGTATGTTTTACTGGAACAGCCCTTAGTGTAGACATCCATTATATTAAAATTTTATTTTTTTTTCTTGTTTTGTATGTTTCAGTTGAAAAATTGCATAGTAATATTTTGAAGTTAGGTCAATTTAGAAATGTACTAATAACCTGCATTTTGTGTGGATTCAGTCTTGATTAGTTACTTTTATGAAATGAGTATTGCATTTGTACCTTGTCCAGATGCTTTGTTGTGTTACTAAGTCAACAGATATTGTACACTCTAGAAGGACTAATGTTAATATGGTATTTGCAATATTTGCAAAGAATATAATGCGCCCTCAAGCTGCTGCATTCCACAGTGTCTGACTGTGTCAACCAGGAGTTCTGAAATTTAATTTTGCTGGGCTTTGGTTTCTTTTCTCATGCCTGATCCTTCCATGAATCACAGCTGTATTTCAACAGTTTGTCTTAATAAGGCATGAATGACACCTGCACACTATTCCAACTACCAAATTAATCATGTTTGCCATTTTATATATGGATCAAATTCCTACTTCAAATAAACATTGCCACACATTGCCACTGATATCACACATTCTCATTTAAGGCAATGAAGTGTAATTTTTTTTTCATCAAGGTATGTCCTTTTGATTTACTAAAAATCAAATGATTTGGGTTTTCCATTTTGTGTACTTTGCCTCAGCTGTCCCAAAGCAATTCCTATGAGCTCTTTTTCATTTAATGGACTTGTTTATTTTTTTTTTTTTTAAAAACCATTCACTTATTTGTTGCAGTAGGTAATTGTTCTTGTTTAAAAAGATGCTGATCTGACCTTCAGAATGGATGCCTTGACAATCATCTTTAAATTTTTTTTATGTCAACTTCTGAATGGATGGTCATCTTGACATGGGGTTTTCACTGAAGTTTTATGTATCTGGTTCTGAAAGAAATTGGTACTCATTTGATCTCATCACTACTCCTCTTTAATATTTGGTGGCATTAACAATAGTTTTGCAGTAAAACACTTCTTGCAATATTTGATTGATTCTGAAATACAATATAGACAATCTAACAACCAAGATACTGGAAATAGTGAAAGGGTGGAGTCAGAGGTTATTGCTTGCATTTTTGTACTTCGCTGAGCTTATGAATGCAAGGACTTGTACATATATGATTGAATTGAATATATAATTGAATTTTGACTTTGTGTTGAGCTCTGTTGCAATAAAGATATTGATTGTCAGCACCCTGACGTTGATATTAAGTGATCTTGATTCAGGTTTTTAGGTGTACTTGTGAAAATGATAACAGAAACAAAAGTATGAATGGATTTTTATCAAATCCAGTTTGTTGATTTATCTGAAGAATGCTTAAATAATGCCAGTTCATTAACTTGTCCTTTTTTTCTTACAAAAAGGCTGAGCTATGGATTTAACCCAACTAAGCATGTGCATATCTTGACAGTCTGAACCGAATTCAGTGTTCTCTTATGTGATATCAGGATCAAAGCCCAAGGCCCAGACAAATAATTGTATACTGCACTTACAGATACGTTGTGAAAATAAATTTGAAGGCTGTGTGGGGGAAGAGGTGGGACTTAAATTCCACAAATTGTTTTTCAGAATGAAGGTTAAATCTCCTATGTGGTTCAGTTGAAAATGACGCTAATTACAATTCAGTTAAATGTGTGCAGTTGTAAGCCCCAAGAATGACTGGTCAGTGAAACTCACGTGACTGCTAAGAGGCAGTTCATTTGGCCCCTTTTGGGCTCAACTCATTATCATAACAGAGTAAGGCAAAAAGTAGGCTGAACCTCATTACCCATAAATGTACTTCTGCAAGCGTGAGTAGCTTTATGTGATGTCAAGATCAAGGTCAAAGATTATGACAAATAATTGTATACTGCACTTACAGATATGTTGTGAAAATGTAACTTGAATGTATAAAAGCATATTTTGTTCCAAATTTGGTATGATGAAGTTTTTCAAGAATGTGTCAGAAATGGTTTCAATTCTCAGCCATTAAAAGGAATAATGGGACTGAAAAACAAATTTATCATGGATTCCTAGAAGTTCCTTTTGGCTAGTAGAGCATCAGTCACCTTACCATCAGAAATTTTTTATCAGCTTTGGCAGTTTTGGTGATAAGCAGTGTCAACATAGAAATATATGACTAAAATTCTTTTCAGGTAAGGAAAACTCCTGTGGAGACGAATCTGACCCAAGTCCTAGAGCATGTCAGTGGAAACTTGAGCTGTATTGTGAAGCAGCCTAAAGGAGGTAAATAATCCTTTGGAAACTGAATGTTAAACTGTAGAAATGGCACGACTGTTCTCTTCTTTAGTGTGAATGATGTTGATATTTAAAGGATATGCATATTTTCATTACCTTTCCATTTGAGGACACATTCCAAAGCACACATGTAAGGGATAATTAAAGGAGAAATTGACTCTTGGTTCTAGTAAAGCATAGCATAGCCTGTCTAGGTGAATAATTTTTCACAGAAGCAAATGTTCTTGATTTTTTTTGGGGGGGAGAGCAAAAGATTCAAATGCAGAAAGAAAATTCATTTCTTGCTGGTTTTAAAGCTTAACATTTCATGCTGGTATGAGTTTCAGCTTAACCTTTCATTCCATCAGAGATATATGCTTGATGTATCTCCTTTACACATCTTATTAAAAAGTAACAAAAGGATTTATTTTACTCCCATTGTTTAAAAATATTACATTATGTCTATCATGTTAATGCACCCACAGTTTTTGGGGTGGGGAGCAGGGTGTAACATAACTTTAGTTGTATATCATCTATGGCATGCATTTTATGTCTCCCCAGTGACTTTTGAAATAATTTACCTCTTGGGATTGAATACAGATTTGATCTGGAGCTTGATATAATTTGACTTAATTGTGGTAGAAAACACTGAATTATGAATTATTGTTCCATTTTGACCTTGAAATTTGCGCATGCATCATGAATTTCTTTTGCTCAAAACATTTTGCAACACTGCATGAAATTCAGTCAAATTTATCATGTGGCTTCAAGTCAGGAAATTGTACATCATATTAGTTTTTCACTTTTTCTATCAGTCGAGTTATTGGCCACTTTTGAGTAAGTATTCCTTGGATTGTCAACTAAGGTTTCTTAGTTTTATCATATATTGAGAGTATCTGTGCCATCATAAATTTCAGGTTATAAATAGGTTGTAAATTAAACAGCTGATAGTGTGATATTAACCTAATTTATTTTTATTTTGATTTTCTAGTTTGTAAAAGTCATTAATTGCAAAAGTGTGTTGCAGTTTGTTCAGTTTGTTTGAGTTAAATTCATTATTTTAAGTCAGATTCATTGTCATGAATGACACTGAGCCTGAGCCATGTATTGCTATGATTCACAATACACAGCCCATGATATGGTACATTATCAATATACATATCAATTTGATGGTCTTTACATCTTTAAAAGAATTGTCAGTGGCCTATGGTTCTCATTTATGTGTGTTGATATACTGGTTTTATTTTCATTATGCAGATTACAAACAGACATAGACTTAGCATTAATTTATGTGCCCTTCTCATTCTTGACAAGATAACAAAAATACTTTCAAACAGACTTCATGTTAGTCAATGTCAGTGATTTTAATTCCCCTTTTGATCAAATGCATGGCTCGTCTTGGCCTTAACACATTTTGGTTTGCACTGTATGAATGTTTTAAAGCATCTTATTACCAATTTCATATCTTCACTTAATGCTGGAAGATATTGTGGTGTTATCTTCAAAACAGAAGCAATAGTGCAATTTCCAAGTGCAAGGAAAATCTAATCTGGAGCAAGTCTTCTTTTTGTTAGTGAAGATGGAACATATATCGACAACACACTCCCCTTCTGTAAGAAAAGACGTAAAAGTTTGCACAAGGTCACAAATGATTGTGGTTTGAAATCTAACCCAATCATCAATTCTTTTATCCCATGGACATGATTAAGTCGCTCATTTCATATCTCATCATGAAAGAGGCATTGCAGATTTGCTTGCCATGTATGATTTAGGTTCATTACAGATCATTTAATAGCCACTTTTGTGCAAATACTTCCTGTGTGTTAGACATGGAACAAGCTTCATTAGGTCCTGTTTTGTGGTAACTGTTTACCCTGGACAGGAACAAACAATAACAATCAGAATTCATTGTAACATATTTCACTGTGTGACACACTGGAAGTGTAACCATCAAATTAAACCCAAGTAAACAAGATATGAATCAACAGATTTATTTGGCATAAAAGTGGTTGTTGAATGATAAGTAAAGTACTTAAGTAGACATGGGGAACATATTTAAAATGTCTCCTTTATAATGAACATGCATTTGGGGTAAGATAATTTACACGGAATTGGCAAGATGGAGGGTCAGGCCTATAATGAACCAAATGACCTTCTCTTAATTTGTAGAAGGGAAGTGTGTGTTGTCAATAGGTGTTTCTTTTTTTACTGACAATGAGTGCCTGTGCCTGCAAAACCTCAGATGAATTCCTGATTTAAAGAATTAAAAGGTAAACAGCAAAAAATTGTTCATGACTACTGAATATTAAGTAACTTGTATAAGGTAAGTATTGGTTTGTATTGATTCTCATCCTCATATTGATATTTGTATCATTATGACAAAAGTAGTGATGCATCAGTATATCGATGAATCATTTCACTCCTGGAGACCACATATTGAAGTTCTCAGTTTTGATACAGTAATATGGCATATTACAGTCTAGATTCAGACCCATGTTTTCTTGCAAAATTGTTTTAATTAAAAGTAGTAAATAACAGCTGCTTGATATGTGCGTCTGTGTAGACTTCCAGAAAGCTTTTGATCTGGTTGATCACGAAATACTGTTGAAAATAATATTTAGACATAATTGTAGTTCAAAATATATGCTTTGGTTTGAATCGTATATGAGTGAAAAATAAGTTTAAAAAAAGTATCTTCTGAGGCCCATCTAAATGACAGGACATTATATTTGAGGTCCCTGAAGGATTCATACAGGGATTTATTTACAGATGATACAGCTCTTTGGCATTGATGATGTCATCTGGGATGCAGAACAGTTGAAGAGGCTTTATGATGAGAAAAATTGCAACTTTAAACTGGGAGAACTGCAATTGGTCTAATGAGAACAGTATCTACTCAGAATATATGAGGAAACTGGCTGGCCTACATTTACAGACCAGCATAAATTTCACTAGCATTCCTACATTCATAAAATCCTATATGGTGCCTCTCCTTTGTATCTTTCTGAACTACTGCCATCATTGGTTGGTGAATCAAACAGATATAATCTTTGAAATAGCAGTAACTTTATGCAAGTGAACTCTTATCTGCATACAAGTAGGAATTAATTTTTAAACTCAACCATCAGTAATTATCTGATTTTGAAAAAGTTGGTTGCTGAATCAGACAGATATAATCTTTAAAACAGCAATAACTTCATGCATGTGAACTCTTGTCTACAGACAAAATGGAATTCATTTTTAATATCAACCATCAATAGCTATCTCCTCAATTCACTACGGGAAGAAGCAGATTTTATAATATTGAAAAAGTGAAGTAGAGCTGATGACTATATCAGTCCCATCATATTATGATAACTAGTTGGTTCTAAATGAAGCTGGCACTGATCAGACCCCAAATATGGTTGCCGTGATAGACAATCTGTGTATAGCTGCATCTGGATAGACGATCAGATAGACATGGGGTTTTCAGAAAATGACTTCTTAAGAATTCATAGTGGCCATCTAGAAAATTTTATGTACTTTAACAGTGAGACAATTTCAGTAATCTTCTATCCATGATATCAGGTTCAGGGTAAAAAATAAACCCATGACAAAACATTTGTAGTGTGCTTACAGTTATCTTTTGAATGTGTCAGCTCGCATGTGTAAGGAAATGTTTTTACCAAATTTAGTATGTTGTAGATTCGAAAGTATATCAGAGATGGTTTCAACACTTAGCAGTTAAAAGAAGAAAAGGATAGAAGTAGTGGACTTGCATGGGTTTCTGGAAATTTGTTTTGGCCAGTACAGCATTTGTCCCTTTGATGGACTCTTGTACCGTTATGTGGAATGTGTTGCATGGTAATTCAAAGACTCTAAAAATGTCAGTGGTTTGCTGGGCTTAGAATTTCCAACATTCTTTGCCAGAGACAAGCAGCAAATCAGACAATATTGTATCTGCATCATGTCACTTGAAATAAAATTCCCCAAGCTAAAAATAGACATCTCTGTTATCAATTAACAAACTTTGGGAAACTTGCTGTTTTATACTAGAGTAAATAGATAGTATTACTCATAAAATATAATTGATATTGATAAATTGATGGCACAATACTTTAAATGCACACCATCTTAAATATTTTTTTTTCTATATAGATTTTACCAGAAGTCAAGATAATTTATAACTAAAAAACTTTCATTGAAAATAGAAATCCTGTTGTGGCAAAAACATCGTCACATTTGCAGATCACTGTAAAACCTTTAGTGCTCTATCTTTTAAGGTTCCCCAGATTTTATTCACTGTTCTATGGATTTGGAGAGAGCCCTGAGAAATCTACCCACATCTGAGCTGGAGAAACTTGCCAGATATCACTTGAGACCAACAGGGTATGATAATTTATTTACACACTACATCTTTATAGACAATAGTGGCTTATAATTATCTAAAATCTTTACACATTGTTTGTCCATAAATTGAATAGGAGTACGAATGTGCAGGTTTAATGGTTCAGATAATGAAAACAATTTGGATAATTGTATTGCAGGCATTTGGTTCATGAATATATTTAGAAAGAGCTTCTTTATCCTAATACAGAAAATTGTCTGAGAAAGTTTTAAGTTTGTCATCATTCATCAGTTTATATAGAAAAAGTAGGAGCGATTTGTTTACTGCTCTTTACATTAAAAAGTATTATTCTACCCATCCTTCATTCCATCTTTATTTTACTCTTTCTGCCAGTATCACTTTTGTGTCTCTACAATGGCTTTGAGTATTATATATTGACAAGATCTCAAATGAATTTGATGGCAGCATGAAAAATTGTCTTCATTTAGTGGAATTATGGCAGCCAGGTCATTCAAAAGACAAACTGTTACTTCCATGTGATAACTCTACTCTTCAGGATTTCAACTGAATTATATTTACAGATCTGTATTTACAAAATAAGAAATGACTTTAATTTTTGCTGTTGTGTGCTATCATATTTTATGAATTGTACTTGCTGCTTGAAGTAAAATCCCCTCGCCATATGTTATTTTTAAAGTCAGTATTTACAATTAATTATGGATATTTTTGGAAGTAAAATATCACTCGTGCAGTATCTGATTTCTGTTCAGTAATGTGTCATAGCCCTGTTGGATTTAAACCAAATTTTGGATAATAGCCTAAAATTGATAGCATCCCATATGAGTTGTCTATTCTCATGGTGTTTATTTAGAATTGTTAGAGAAGATATAATCTTTCCTCCTTCCTCCCATAGACTTATGTTGTCTGATTGGATTTCAACCTTGTTTGAATTACAACTTTAAGATTCTCTGGTTATTATTATTATTATTTTAATTCATTGTATGCAGTATTGACCCTGGTTTTGCTTTCATATGCCCTCCATAAAGCAGAGCATGCTATGTTGTGATGTTGCATGTCTCTCTGTCTTTTGCCAATTTTGGTTTTTGCACATTAACTTGAGCCTAACTTCGTGGATGGCTTGTGCTGGGGGTAATAAAGAACCCTATATAATTCAGGTTCAGATGTCAGTGAGGAAAGGTTACTGTGACTGAAAAAGAAAAATGGTTTCTCCACAGTAACTGGAGATCTCTATCATCTACAGTTATTAGACTTTGTTGATGTGATGCACTTGGTACATGGAAAGATCTTATATTGATATTGAGTTAAAAGGTCATGGTCACTGTACATGAAAAATAAATGAATAGTTTCTACACAGTAACATTAGTTCTACATGACATACAGTTACCACAATCAAACTTTGTGAATGGCTTGTACTTGGGATAAGGAAGAAGGCTAATGATTTTTGGGGTCAAAAGGTCAAAGGTAAAGGTCACTTAATGAAGGAAGAAGAATAGTTTCTGCACAATAATATTAGTTCTGCATTACAGACCTGGCTCAAAACACTGAAAATGATCTTATGTAAAACTTGAATACAGTCATCATTGATGTCAACATTGCAATCCTTCATTTTGATACTTGTGTCTTTCCTGTCCACCACAAGCAAGAAAAGTAATTGAAAGAGGTTAGGTGAAATGTCTGTATTGGTGATTATGTATATACTCTATATGTACAACAGTTGAATAACAAGAGCACCTCTCTTGCTCACATGTATCGATGTAAAATTTTAATTTTAAATCTGTAGTATACATAATAACTATTCTAAACAATGAAATCACAGTTGTTGATGTGGTATGTGAAAAAAGGAAAGTAATTAGACTATTCATTTTTAGACTTGCAGCCAACAGCTGTTAAAAAAACACAGGAAAATCAGTTTAAAAATATGTTGGTTCACTCTGAAAGTAGCTGGTATTAGGCTGCTGGACAGGCAGCAATTTTAAATTCTGGATAGGATCCAGAAACACCCTTCTCCACCACCCCTTTCTTTCTGAAGAATACACACCAATATATTCTGCAAGTCATCTGTAAAATGCCATTTTTTTGCAAACCAGTTTAAAATTAACACTTGCATAAATTAATTCACAGAAGTACACAATGAGGGAAGAGGATGTTGTCAGTTTGCATGCAAAGGTTTGACATCATATCACTTGCTGGAGAGTGAAATAGGGAGCAAACAACAATCTCAGTTACCATCTTGCATGTCAGTTTGACAGACTGGCTATGTGGATCAATATCCAACACTCAGTTCCATCCTAATGAACTGTACAACTAATCATGCCAAGATGTCCCTATTCCATCATGACTGGACTCTGCCATATATATGTGATCACAATGGGCCATGACCACAATTGATCATGCAGTATTAGCCACAAGAAGAACAAGCTTTGTCCAGTTTCACAGCTCGCATAGTGCCTGACTAGGCACTTCCTGCATATGATGCCCAGTAAAGATGCCAACAGGTATCTGGTTCCTCGGGTATCTGCCCATTGATAATAACCCGGGTAATAACATGAGCCATAGGGTACCCATTTGCCATATACAAGTTTTCTGCCAGTGCTTGTAAAGGTAGCACTGACTTCGTTTTCAGGTTGGACTGAGTTGCAAATACATGTACTTTACAGTGCCAAGCAGAGGTCTGCCTGTTCCAGTAAAATAATTGACCTGAATCCCTTGTTTTCCCATGTGACAACTCTTTGATTGAGCTGTCTGTGTGGCACAATGGCAAGTAACAGAGGCTGGTTATTTGATCTTGCCATATAAATGAAATGTGTTCAGTTGCAACCTTGAATAAATTTCACAAACTGTATGATTACTTTCAAAGCTCAAGCTCAGCCTCTAAATAAGCATCCACATACAACAGTAGGAAAGGGAGTTGGACAGTATTTATGATGATTAGACCATGATGATTATTAGACAACAAAGGAGGATTTCAGGACTTTATCAGACAGTGAGGTTGAATTCTTGGACTTTGTACCAGATGACATTAGGTAGTGATATTTATAGGATACTGTGAATTTAAAGAAAAATGTTGACTTAACTTCAGGTGTGTACACTTCATCTCAAGGACATCTACAGGACCCATTGTGAGGTCTGAAGTGGTACTTAAGAAGGACCATGCTGTTGTGTCAAGGAAGATTACACATTTTCTTACCCCTCACAGAGGGAAGGGATGGCGCACTGGTCACTTTCATCCTGGATAAAACGTATTATTCGTTCCACATATTAGAAAATAACCCAAGACCAAATGAATTTGTTTTGCATCTTGGCTCACATAGTTAGGGCAGTTGCCACAAACATTGCAGTTGATTGAAACTTTTCACTAACTGTTATTATTCATGTTGTCAGGTAAGGCGATTCAAATCCACTTCTCAAGCTTTTATAGAGATCTTTCATCCTAACAGGCTCAACTTAATCTGGTATGTATATCTATGGTGCAACATGCTACCTTCTGAGTCATTTGACAGCTTCATAATGATGTGGCTTAATGACTTTCACTGGATTTGCTGGAGGGAAAATTATTTCCCATTTGATGCAGTTCCCGGAAATATATAGAGTCTTATCTCCAGTCAGGTTATCTGGAGGCTGTCTCACATACATTAGGGGACTGGAGATGGTCTTTCTAAGATATTTTGATTGGGTAATGTATTTGAATAAGAAACCAATTTTTTTCTAGTAAAATATGTTTATTGAATAAGATTTACCTGATCATAATACAATGATGCACCCTCAGAGCCTCCCCACAGTTACATCCATAAAAGGAGTATGCCTTCTGTTCCAGTAGCAAATGAAGAACTCATAATATAGGGAGTGTGCCTTGTGCTCCAGTAGTAACGGAAGAATTCATTGGATTTGGTGATATCCTTGTATCAAGGGGAGATCACTCAAACTGCCACCTAGGTGGGCAGATAACATTAGCTTGTTAGCTAAAACGTTTTAATCTTGGAGGGCTGGATTTGCAAGATAGTAGTAGTTCTACTAAGATCTTATGATTGGGTAAGTATTATGGAATATATTTTGCCAGAAATTATTTTTTTTTTTGTGTGTGATACCAATTTTCATGGATTTTATGGTTGCTATAAACAAGAAATATTAAGGAACATTAATGAACCATAATTCTTCCAAGGAAAGAATTGGACACCTTTACAAATTTATGATTTTAAGTAGTGACGAACATAAGATATTGTTTTCCAAACCATACAGATTGATACCCATGAAAAAATGTGAATTCACAGGAGTTGATCTCTTATTACAGTCTTGTAGCTAGTTGGGTCATAAATGTTTCCAACTCATTTGATAGGTTTTCATAAAGTTCTGGCTAAGGGTGAAAAGGGACTTTACCTTTTCCTGTATTAGACATTATTGGCTGCCTTTAGTTTGTTTAATATGAAAATAATCTATTATTAAAGTGAACCAAAATGCAAGTATGTACTGCATAATATTTTACAGTAAGCAGTTTAGCTCCGACACAGCCCAGGCAGAACAGGAGGCCATGTTAGATGCTCTGGGTTCCCTCCAAACCAATGCCTCCCAAATGATCCTGTATAAGTACATATTTGATTCTGACAAAGTGGATGAAAGACTGGTTCAGAGGCTGCTGGTCCATATTTCTATCATGGATGAACTGCCAAATCAAGTAAGAACCGGCAGATTTTTGTATAACTTATATGTAGTTAGAAAGAAAGAAAAGAAAATACAGAGAATTAATTAATATTCTTTTATATTCCCCAATGATTGTTTTTGGAGGAAACATGGTGTTACCCATGCCATCTGTCCATTCATCTGTCAGAGATTTGATTCTGCTCAATATGTGCCAAGTTGCTCATTGATATTTGCCATTGTTGTCATTTTTGTCATTTTGGCAAATCATATACACCTCTCTCTTAATAATTCTTGCACAATGGGGTCCAAAAACATAGACTGTAGCATAAGTGAAGGTTCAAGTCACCAATTTAGTACTCTGAAAAAAGAAAAAGTGAGAAAAAAGCTTTAGAAATTGGGGGTGGGTAAATGATGAATATTTGTTATATAATCTAGCTGAGAACTTGTTTACTTTTTGCTATAAATTACCTTTATTTTCAAGGTAATCAATCTTTGGAAGAATGTTAAAAACATTACTGCAAGAGGTTTAAAGATACATCACATATCTGTCAGAGGAAACATTGTGTTTATATCATTGATTTTTGCACATGTTCATGTGAATACATTTTAGTGTTATTGTTGATTTAGATCAAAACAAGATTTTATTTTTTTGCAGAAAAGATAAATTATTTTGAGAACAATAACATCAAAACTATTTTATGTTGCTCTATTGTTAAAATATTTAGGCTACAATTTTATTGCAAGTAATCATGAAAATTCCACTTATCTTTGAGCAAACCTCTGAATGCCAATTTAGGACTTTCAAAACTGACTTCAAATTTTGCCTCTCATTTTTGCGTAATGAACCCTTTGTTTAAAACTTGATTACTGAGTACATATTTTCATGTGTTTCTCTTTTATTTTAAACTTGATCACTGGGTACACATTTTCATGTGTTTCCCTTTCATTTTAAACTTGATGACCTTTGCAAATTATTAGTATGAACCACTGATTAATGTTAGATACTTGAATGATGCAACTTACATAATAGTATTTAAAACTATTTGATTGGTCAGTTGAAATCAGCTGACTTTCTTATCTGACCATGACCATTAGTTCTTGTATAGGTAGGATAACATTCTATTAACCCATTTTATCCTGAATACGACTATGGGCGTAATACCTCATTCTATCCTGAATACGCCTTTGGTCATAGTATCCCATTTTATCCTGAATATGATTACGGTCTTACTCTACTAAGTTAGTGTATAGCGTCTCTAGAAACACGTATTATACATCACAAATATTTGTGTATTTCTTCACCAACACAGGAAATGGTTGAAGCACGCATGCGCAGTGAAATTTTAAAAAAAAACGTTGTTGGAAACGAAATTGTTGGCTTGAAAATCGATCAGTAAAATGATGGATGACAACTCGGATGTAAACATGGATGTTGATAGCCAGGGTAGCAACATTGAAGTTGACGATTTTGATGATTCTGATGATAATATTGACTTAAATGATGGGTTAGAATTGACTCAAGTTGATGAAAGAGATGATGCATGGCTTCATGCACTTTTCAACAGTGATTTGGAGAATGAAGCTGACTTTGAAGGCTTTCAAGAGGAATGGGTCCGGGATGATTTTTCACCTCGGTTGCAGCCACAGTTTATTATATTGTTAGTACTGACATAGTCATGATGTAGACTTCAAAATTTGGACAAAAATTGCACTGATTAATTACCTTTATCTTTCTGAAAGATTTCTAGGATTAATTTGTGACAAGTTTTCATGAGAAACTGCATGCTGAAGTACATGTTCTAGAATGTGAAGTAAACAAATTTGTTCCAGGTGTTTTGTTGTCCAATTTTAGTAAAATTATTATAACTATTGAACTAACAGTGCTAGAAACTTCAAATTTGGACGAAAATACTAGAAATAGAATTATCTTTAGTTTATTCCCATACTGTTTGGAGCATTTCATTCATCTTCATGAACAAAAGATTCACTGAACATCATGGTAAGTTTTTAATTTTTTTTTTTTCTTTCAAGTCATATTTCAAAATACAGTTGTGAGCATGTACATTGGTAAATGATAACAAAACATATATCACTGTGTTGCAAATTTTATTACCTTTTCAGAGATACATAGTTTTATATACTTTAATAAAGAAATAACAATGTTACAACATTTTTAGTAAACATGGTGCAGGTCATCACAATTAATGCTGCAGCTGCTGTATGATGCTCCGTTTTACCACAATGTATTTAGAATTGCTTCTCAGGAATCAGGCACTGCAGTTGAAATTGGTAAACAGGATAAAATGGGTTAATGGTCTTTATTCAGCCATTAGATTTGATACAAAAGACATAATTATTGCAATAATATGAAAACTGAAATGTGAATTTTACTTGACAAGACTTGTTTAATTGATATGTATTTATTAAAGTGTTGGCATTGGTAAGCTTTATAAATGATTTCTTTGATCAGTATTTTATGATGTGTTGTTATTTACAGTATATTGAGAATTTTTTAAAAAGAAACTTTAGTCAAATATATAACTTCATGTTTAAAGTAGTTAATTTCATTATATTCATTCAAGGCATAACTGCCATTTTTGATGATAAAATGAGCAGTATTTCAAGGTTTCATGTACAAATTTTGATCATGATTTTAATAATGTTCATCAAATAGAGATCTATTATTTTAGTATCTTCTATAAGATAAAATGGAATCCCAACACGAACCCTGTTATAAGTGGCTGTGCACTAAAATGAAGGAGTGTTGTACCTTTTTGTGTCATTTGAGTGTTTTTCTCCACAGTCCATGCATTATTTGAGTGATTTTTTTTTTAATTTTTGATAATTTTGAAGGGTTTTTGTGCCTTGCTTAGCAGGCAGTACTTCTGTTCATTGTTCTCCTTCATATTAACTGGTGTTCAGGTAGGAATGTCTTACCTGTCTTTGGTTACCAGTTATCTTAGTTTTTTGTAATGTTTTCTCGATCACAAGAAGACCACATGGGATATACACACCACCTGCTTATTGTGCACAGGTTATGTTGTCCATGGTCAGATCAAACTATTGGATATAGCAGAAAGTTGCAGTACCTGTAGAGGGAGGTGGAAATGTACAGCTTCCTCCTCATCACAAGATGACCCCCTCCATTCCAAGGAGAGGTCTGGATCCCTTGAAGTAAACTCCTCCTATGAGGAAGCAACGAGTAGTGATCTCTGTGATTCAGAGGTCACCCAAAGTCCAAGGATCTCTGATGCTCAGGTTGATGCTACATGTACTGGTGAAGGATAGAACCTTGGCCCTAAGGGAGGAAAAGTGCCTGAGAGTGAGTTGCACCTTCCTGGCAGGGGTGATCAGCACCCTATCAATCTTGGCATTGTGATCTTTATAAGCAAGTCATGCCTTCCCAGTGACAGGAAAGAGCAGTGATCTTGCTCTGATAGATCTTTGTCACTGGATTGGTCATTTACTGGTCACCGTGTACCAGCTACCACTCAGTCAACAGGTGCTGGTCATTGAGTGTTTATCACTGGGCACTGGGCACTGATAACTGAGCACAAAATACTGGTCAATTACCTGTCACTGGGCGTTGATCGCTGGTCACTGAATTATGTTCTTTGAGAAACTGGGCACAGGGCTTTGATCATTGCTCTCGGGACATGGATCAAGTTGATACATCTCCATTTCTATGTTAGTGTCCAGTCCCAGTTAGGACACTGAGTTGGGTTTTGCTTGCCTGTATGAGGAAGGGATTGAATTGGCATCCATCTCTTTCCTACATTCTTGTTTAATCCCTACAGTATTTGGGGACCCTCCTGCCCACCTCTTACCTAATGTGGACTCATCTTTCCATCCTGTGACATCATGGATGTACTGGCCTTGATTTCAGTTTATGATGGACATGAGAGGCAAAGGACCTGCTCAGTCACATGCAGCTTTATCCAAGAAATAGGAGGCTGACACTCTTTCCCAAGACTGTTGAGTATGGTTTCAGTAATCCTGTTTACCTAGAAGGAGGAATCATTGTCTCCAGTGGCACTTCAGTGCTTGCTGGAGGCTGTGGCAGAATCATGAAGGCATGCAGTGTCCACATCATTGGAACTCTGCAGAGCTCTACCTGTGCAGGGATACCATCTTGGAGACAACTAAGGTCCTGCTTACCTCTCTTTTGGAGGTCTCATCCCCTTTGTAATGTCACGTGAGAGACCCACAACACTGGTCCCTGGTAGTGACCCCAGGTCCATCAAAACAGATCAGGAAGTGCACATAACATGACTGACCACAGGGACTTTGTCACAAATTCTTCAAACAGTGAAAGCTTCAACAGACAAACAAGCAATCCCAGTTCAAATCTCCCTCCTACCAGTCTAGGTGCTCAACTATCCATGTCATCAGAGGTTCGGTTGGACATTACTGACAATTTGTTGGTCTGTTCTGCTATAATTCTTTACTTTTGGGATAATCCTGCTCTATCATTGACCCTCATTTTCTTTCATCATTTCAAACTAGTTCATCTGAGGGATGAGTTACACACCATTCTGCAGGATGAAGCAGTTGAGATAATGAAAAATGATGAAACTCCAGTTTTCTGTTCCTGTCTCCTCCCACAAAGCTTTAACATCTCTGTTTTCCCACCACCTCACAGGAAAGTTCTCCAGTTTTGTCTCAACCAGTGGGTATTTCAGTTTTGAGTTCCACTGGGCAGGGCTTCTCAGATCCTAGCTAACTGTTTGCTGTTTGATCACCTTCACCTATTTCTTCCAGAAATCTATGAATGAAGTTTCACATCTAGTTCCCCTATCAAGACATCATGTATGCCCACTCCAGTTCCTAATTCTAGCAATCTGGAAACTGCACAGGGACTCACTGTTGGCTTGGATTCCTTTGGGATCCGATTTTTGTCACCACTAGAGTCTGTGACTAGATGATAAGGCTGCAGTGTATACATGTGCAAATGACTTAGTTTAGTTTACTGCCTGTTGCAAAATCAGTCACATGTCTTTACTCCAAATGTATGTAAAAAGGTACTAAACCAGGTTAGGATCGACTGACCTCAATCTTTACAATGCTTTATACAGTGGTCTCTCACTCTAAAATCCCCGAGTACACTGCTGTCTTGCTTATAACATAGGCATGGTAATGAATCCAATGAAATTTAAAAAAAATGCTATTGAATATTTTCCACTTTTAGTTCATGGCTCATGAGAACCAGTGATAATGTGATTTAACAGCATTGCATGCCCTGTGTTAGTGTTATGACACTCTATCTGGACATGATCATGATGGAATTTACCTCAGTAAAAGATTTTATGGGCAGATATTTATGGCTCTAATGAAAAGCATCATGTGGAAGTTAATTCATGTGTTAAAGAAGGTTTAAGTTGATAATTTTCTTCCATATCCACAGCGCTTAAACATGAAACATTTTTTTATTGGAATATGTGAAAATATGAGTAAATTTGTGTTTTATGAGACTTGCAGGAACCTCTTGTACATATTGTTTGCATTGGCTTTCTTAAAATCTGTGTTTAAAATGTTAGCAATATGTTTGCCACTAGGTTCGCAGATGTCAGATTCACAATTCTGAAATGCTTTTTTTTTATTTGAATATAAGACTTCTAGAAAAAGTCAGTAACAAGGAAACTTAACTTACTATAGGATATATTTGTTAAATGTCTTGATAACTGAAGATATTCAAGTTTTAAAAGGTTTCTTGAGAAGATTTTACATAAAAATAGCTTTATATATATATATATATATATATATATATATATATATATATATCTTTTCAAACATTTCCAAGGTTCTCATTAATGGCATGAAGCAGATTTGTGAGACAAGGTGTTTGGGTAAGCAGCAACTTTCAACAGAAACCTACCACAGAACTATCCTATCACTTGGATCAGTAGCACGCAAACTGGAGAAACATGGGCGGAAGGACCAAGCCAGAGAAATTGCTCAGTACCTGCAGAATATGCTTGGCTTGCATGGTTAGTGGTATAATTAAAAACATCTAAAATAATGATAATTCATTTGTGTCAGTAAAACATCAGGTTGTCCAGGCTGGTTTTTTATTATATCATTGTTAAGTCTGCTCAACATAGCAATCAACTCCTCATTCTCACTCATGGGACAGAGTAATCTACCTGATTTGCTTACCTTATTTTTCTTATCTCAGTCTGGTTGTCGCAGTCCAGTCGTCTCTGTCATGGTGTCCATGTTTTAGGAACTATTTTTAAAAAGAAAACCTTTGCTGTTTTCTGCTGTGCCTGCAGGAGTTATAAAATCAAACAAACACAACAACAACATATATATATAACAAAGAGAACTACTCTCATAAAGCAACTTTTGGTCTCTCCAACAATGATAACACACCAAACAAAACATTTTGAGAGAGAGAGAGAGAGAGACATGTACACAGAGCTTATTGAAAACATTGGATATCATAGTTGCTTGAAATTCATGGATTGGTCAAGAGGTCCCTTTGTCTCTTTAGGTGCATAATTATTTATTTTGTTTATGACTGCTAGATTATATTATGATCTTATATGTCCTTCCATCCATCTGTCTATTACCTATTTTGTTTCTGCACAGTAACTCAAGTTGTCCATCATCTGCAGTTACCAAAATATTTGTGGATGACTAGCACTTAGGGCCCATAAGAACCCTTCTGCTTTCATAGACAAAAGCTCAATGGTCAGGGGCACCGTGAAGAAAGCAAAATGGTTTAAATACAATAAGTCAAGGTACCCAACATCAACAGACACCAAACGTTGCGGATGGCTTGCACTTGAACTAAGGAAGAATCTTATTGATTTTGCTATCAAAAGGTCAAAGGCCAGAATCAGAGTTACTGAAAGAAGAAAAATATCTGCACAAAAATTTTAGTTCTAAACCATCAATATCTACCAGTCCTTGTGATTGGCATACATGTGGGGTAGGGAAGAACCATATTTATTTCAGGGTCAGCAGGTCAAAGGAAAAGGTCATTGTGACTGAAAAAAATAAGCTTGGTTTCACCCAATAACTTAAGTTCTCTATCATTTACTTGGGATAAGAAAGAACCCTGTTAATTTTGACATAGACCAAGGTCACTCTGACTGAAAGAAGAATTGTGGTAAGGAGAAAGCATATTGTTTTTGGGGTCAAAAGTCAAGTCACAGTGACTGGAAGAAGAAAAGTGGTCTCTGCACAAAAGCTTGAGTTGTCTGCATGGAGGACTATTAAACACAAGGTGGCTGTATAATGTGCCATTTATTGAACTCTTGGTGTAGTGTGAATATGTGGTTTTCATAATCCTAAATTTCATGAAAATTGGTAATCTGCAACAAAAGTAAACTCAGAGCATGAAACAGTAATGTGACTGCAGCTAGTATCATGGCATAGTTTGATTGATTTCTGTTATGTTTATGTTTCTATATTTATTACCTGAATATGCTCTTTTTGATCAGTCACCATACTCTTGAGAGTTTTGTTACAGTTATTGCAGTTTTTGGTTCACATCAAGGATGCAAAATATGAGAGAATATAAAAGACGGATTATTTTGCTTTGCTGTTCCTTTGGTTACATTCATATTTGTATTTGAATTCAGGCAAACAGCAGTATTTATTGTAATCTTTCAACTCTTGATAAATACAGAGGATGTCCTTAACATGAGTTGCAATGAATCTTAGGGAAAATGTTGAAGAGTTTGCTTTAAAAAGATACTTTCATTAGAAATGGGAGAAATTGTCTATTTTCTTTTCTTTTTTTTTGTCTTTATATATTGGCATTTTACAGTACAGAAACACTTTGAAAGTTACATGGTGCTGAGGCAAAGAAAGAAAAATATGTGTTTCCGGTTGGCTGAACATCCCTGTTTCTCATTGCTGACTTTAGCACTTTTTTCCCCGATTGTTATAAAAAAAATCACATTAAAGATATATAATATTTACAAAAAGAAAGACATGCCTACGCTAATTTTAAAACCAGTACAATAGGAAATACGTATATTTTTTTTCTTGGCCCGAGGCGAGTAAAGTACTTTGCTTAGGGACACACTGTAGTAGCTCATCTGTTGTCTGAATTCCTTGATAGATTTTCAACATACATGGTACAAATCGTTATGAAGTTAAGAGAATCCATTCTTTGATGTGCTTGCTTATCCCTTTGACCTTGAGGTCAATGTCACAGTAGTAGAAACTGTTAATTTTTTGGGAAACATTTTTTGTGTGTGTTTAAAACCTAAACCATTAAGATAATTGTGAAATACAAACTAACCTTTTGACCTTTGGCTGAATCTCACACACTTTACAGCAGTGGTGAGTGCAGTATGCAGGTCCAGGCCTTCAGAACACAGAATAATTTCTCTGATGTCATCTTCATTTAGGTAAAATCAGGTAATATGTCTTTCCTGATGACTTTTTTTTGCTGGCATTGTTTGTAGGACCACAGATTGCTTTCTTGTATTACATATTATTATGACCATCCCCTGAAGAATCCTTAATACAGTTGCTTCCAGACAATGACCAATTTTGCAAAGAATATTCTTAATTGTTCGTATCACAGATAAGACAGTGCTGCTGTCAGAATTAAAATAATCCAAAAAATCAACATCCTTGTTACCAGACCCATAAGAAATAGATACATTCGTGACTTTTGCATGATTACATCAGATATCATTGAAAGTAACAACTCAAATCAGACATATCCTTTCAGGAATGCCCTGCTTCTTTTCTATGCATTATTTGTAGCTTTTGAGAGATTTACATAGAAGGATAGCTAAAGGATGTTTCTCAATAATTTAGTCAAAAAGTACAAAAGAAAAGCATTTATTTTCATACTAAATATAATTGCACTGAACCAGCAACCTGTGATTCCAAAGTATTGATTGTGAATGAACCTTGATTATTATGCCCTTGTTACTTGATGTCTTTGTTAGACTTTTATTATTTACTGATTATGAATAATATGTGATCATCATGATTTTCTACTTGGAACCTTTGTTGTTATATCTTTTGTTTTTTAACCAACTGAAATTGTCTATCTCACTTTGGCACTTTTGTGCATGAGTGATTAAGACATTACACCTGAGCTAATTTTCTCAAGCAGACCACATAAATTAGACATTATAACCAATTTAAACATTGTAACAAAAACTTAGACATTGTAACCAATTTAAACATTGTAACAAAATATTAGACATTATAACTGACTTAAATAGTGTAACACAAAATTAGATGTTATAACCAATTAAAACATTGTAACAAAAGATTAGGTGTTATAACCCATTTAAATATTGTAACAAAATTAGGTGTTATAACCAACTTAAACATTGTAATAAAGGAACATAACAAAGCCTTTGGTAAGTAGGAATTTGGCCAGGGAAATTAAACTCAAATGTTCTAACAGAGAACTTTTTTGATCCAAGTATGAAATTTTATTGTAACACGGTTTGATGTAAACAGGCCTCTTTGTATGCATGATAGTCCCTTAAGATATGTTTTTTTTCTTCAGACCCTTGGGTATATCGTCAGAAGAGGTCCACTATGACAGAAGAAGAAGCCATTGAATATGATACATTCAAGGTGACCCTTGTTGGAGCTCTTGGTAATGCAAGGCATGATGACTCCTACCATTACATTATATCCCATATGAATGATACCAACTCCCCCTGGATCAAGAGAGCTGCTGTCTATGCACTAAGACATTACCAACATCAAGGAGTAAGTATTCATAGTAAAGGCTTCAGTTATGACATGTTAAAGAAACACCATATGAAACATAAATATCTTATTATTAGTATCATTTTTGCAGGTCATTTGTTAGTAAAATTGGTTACCTGAGCTCATGACTCTTGTTTTTCTCACCCATGCGACAGAGGAATCTAGCTGTTTTGCTAACCTTACTTTTCTTGTCTCAGTCCAGTCATCTCATACCAGTCATCTCAGTCAAGGTGTGCACGCGCTAGGGACTACTTTTAAAAAATAAACCTTTGTTGTCTTCTGCTGTGCCTGACGTAGTTGTTCTAAAATCAAACAACAATAACGACAACTATATAACCAAAAAATGTAGTAACTTAAGGTTAATCCATTTTTGAGAACACACCATACAAAACATTTCGAAAGAGACAGACACATGCACACAATGTGGAGCTTTTTGGTATTATGCTAGTTCATGGCACACAGCATGGTCAATTTTATCATATATGCAGGCCTAGCTTGGTACATTTTAGGTCAGCATCATTAAATGTAGCTAAAGCTACCAGACTAGTTGTAAATACTTTGTTTGAAATTAATTATATACTGTTAGCTACATTTAATGACGCTGACCTGAAAATTGACTGCTACAGATCGGATAAAATTCTCAATGCTGTGTCAAATGAACTATGACAGAAAACACTGATCTGTGCACATAGACTATAGACCTATACACTTCATAGTCTTCCAACGCTCTTAACAACTGCAGAAAACTTAGTAACAGCCAGAAATGTGTTATATCAAACATGCTTTATTCTATTTTTGTTAAGCATCTCCATTGCGCCCCAGTTGAATCAAAAATATACGTACAATATTTAATGACAAATAATGCACTTACCAGCCAGAAGGAATCATTCATCCATCAACACATTAATCCATAAGCAAATTTCACTGTGACACTTGCCATATTTCCAAGACAGAAAAATAAATTTTCAAAGAATTAGTGAACTTGAAAGTTTAGCATATGGTTATCAGCTGGGGTCCATATTTGGAGGGTCTTTTATACACGGAGGTACTTTTACAATCAATGTTAATTACAACACAAGTATGTCACAAACAGTTTCACCTCCTCTAAAGAAAAGGAGAGTTATATATGATAGTGGCATGGATCTCTAATTACCCGTGAATAACCCAAGCACGGACACTCATGCTATATGTATTTACACTACAACATAGTTGTGGGCCGAGTACAGTTTCATTATGTACAATATAATTTTCTAAATTGGAACTAATGAAAATGAAACATTTTCTTGTAATAAATATGAACTATTTATTGTTAATTTCATATAACATCCATATATTAAATGTGATAATACCTAAAAACTATGCAACGTTTAATGTTGTTATTTTGTTTTGACTCGCGCATAAAAACTGTGTACTTCGGATGACATGTCACGCCACAGTCCTCATTAACATATTTGTATTAATACACCGCATGTAAACATTGGCACGTGAACTATATTACACAAGGGAAGGAGTTCTTTCTTACTTTAAAGGATAATATTGGGTGAGAAAAATAATCTGTGTTGGGGTTTGGACTGAGACAAGGAAATCCCAGTCGCGGGGTACATAAATGTCTCCCCATGAGGCAAGCCTCGTGGGGAGACAAATAATGTAACCTCTTGACTGGGATTTCCTTGTCTCGGTCCAAACCCCAACATAGATTCTATATATCACAGTCTTGATGTACCAGGATCCAATTCATTGGGAAGCTGGTTTAAATGTGATGATTCTGAGTTTGACACCACGAGAGCTTTTCAGTTCTGGAGAGTATGAAAAGTGAATGTGATGGTTAAATTGGTATGGTCATTGTAAGTTACAGAATAAATAATTTCCAGCTTTTTACCACTGATGTAAATAAAGTACCATACATATCCTAATTTAGTGCTTCTCAACCTTGTTTTTCATGTACCGCTTGAACATTGCTGCAGGTCTTGGCAGGCCACATTATTGCTGAGGGTATAGGCAGACTACTTAATGATTTTCCTAATATTGATGTTACTGTAGCTAACTTGCAAAGCTCTTTGCATAAAAGCGTTCCATATAAAAAAAGATTGGTAATAATTAACATTTTGTTCTACAAATAAAAGCACACAACTTGTATTATAATATAAGTAGTCTTTCCATTCTAATAAGATGGATGAGCCTGATTTTCTCATGAAGTTTATGTTCTTACCTTTTCCACAACCTTTTCATGGACCACCTGAATGGAGCTCATGGACCACCAGTGGTTAGCTAACCACAGTTTGAGAACCTCTGACCTAATAAATCTGTCCATTCAATTTGTCAGACACCACATTTTCAAAATTTTAAATAATTTTTAATGGTACAAAAATTATATGGACATCAAAAAAAGATATCTGAGGGGCACAAAAAATAAACAAAATTCATGCTGGAATGTAAACTTAAGTATGCTCTAACATGTACTCATTAACTGGTGATTGGGTAATCAACCCTTAGGCTGTAAAACCACTTTGATTACTCTAATTAACACTAAAATTAACTGAAGGTATTGTCAGCAATAAAGCAGCCAGCAAGCTCCACAGCTTGTTATCAAGCAGTTCATTAAAGAAAGCCAATTGTGAGCTTGGTAAAGTTAATGAGAATGGAAACACTCCTTTTCATCTCAGTACAATGGATGGCATTGTTAAATACAAAGAGAGACAAAGGAGTCATGCACATAAAATCTGAAAAAGTATGAATACTGTCAAATGAAACAATTTACAAATGTTATTAATTAATTGTAATTGTCTATAAATTTATCCTTTTTGCATGATTTAACCAGTAAAAATGAAGCTACCAGTATATAAGTATGTCTTGAAAAACTTTTTCAAATTTTGTGCATGTTAGTAAACTTTATGAGATGAAATGTCTTTGTTGTAATAGGTAGATACCTCCCCCTCTTCTTCCTTTTGCTGTGATTCAAGTACAACAAATTCTTCATTCCAACAAATAAGATTACCCTTTGTTAGTAGTAGAAATGGTGCAGAACTTGCTTTGACACCAATCAAAGAGGACTGTCTATTATTTCAGTGATACATTCTGTTGTCAAAAATAATCTTGATGTTATGAAACAATATTGATATTAGAACTAGGTCAAGTTAATAGATTTCTATTCAGACTTACCTGTATTGCAAATGGCGATATAAGTACATGATGAACAGAAAAACAAACACCAGAAATACAGCATAGTTCATTTTATTTGAAAAATAATTATCTTGTGGGTGTCTTTATTGGCATACAGGGATATGATGCAACATAGGTTACCTACCTAGACAACTTCTAACTGGCATCATATTTGCTGGGTACAAATTGTACAAAATCACAATAAGAAAGTTTTTAATTTTCTGGAGGAAATATTTGGGGAAAATGTCTCAATTTCAATGGTCACAAATTATCCTGACAGAGATAAGAGTAATTATTTTTTAGGATCCAGATATTTGGATTAATGATGTTACTTATTTAGCTCAGGCCTTAAGTGTTCAATAACTCATTTCATTATTATACTATAAAGAAGTAAATATTTGTCCCGAGTTTGCAGAGTGAGAATATTTTCCTGCAATAATATTTTGATGTCTTGTTTGAATTTGATAGTTTCTATAGCATATGTCACTCGTATATGATTATTTTAGTTAAGTGAGCAGCTTTGGAGCATACAATCCTCAACTAGTGAATTATATATTTTGAAGGCAGCAAGTGCACTGTTGACAGCAGCACTTACAGATGAAGATGAGTATGTGAGATATGACGCTCTCTTGCAGTATCAGAGCCACCCTCTGTCTCGGACCATTACACCATTATACAGAAGGTAATCCCTAGTGTGCCCTTACAGCTACAAAGTAGAGTCTTGTATGGCCCCCCATTCCCTGAAAGCATGAAAGGTCTGCTTTGTTTAAAGGAAGTTTAAGTTGATCCATTTCCTTTAAATTTATTGTATGTATTATTAAGTATTACTAAGTATGTACTACAGAGAGTTGTAGAGTGATAGGTTCCAGATGGCATTACATTTGAATTCAGGGTTGCTACAAATATCAGTCCTGGAACTAATCCAATGTAGGTAATTCAGTTATAAACAGGAAAGAAAATGTTTTCTGCGTTTTATGTTTGTCTTGATTTTTGAGACTTAGAGCAGGGAGGTCCAACACCTTGAACACTGTGGGCCACAGGGACCAAAAATGCAAAGTCTGTGTGCCATATAGATTTTTATATATATATATATATATATCGTAATTATGCTATATTAGTTATAACTGAGGTTTTTTATGAGTGTGGACCACAAAAAAGGACCTGTGGGCCACATTTGGCCCACTGGTCTTTAGTTGAACCTCTCTGCCTTAGAGGAATTCCCATTTTTACACCATTCACTCCTCTGTTTGTGTCTTTGACTACTAAACAGTTTACATTAGAAATAATTTTTGTCACACTTGCAAAAATGAAATAGATGGAGATATTTTGATTACTATTTACTGGCATTGATCACATAAGTAATTTGGATTTAACATAAAATTACACCTTGAATTTCCTTTGCTGGCTACCTTACACTTTTTTTCACAATCATAGCACCATGTTTCTTTTTTAAAAATTTCCTGACAAATTTTTGGTCCCATTTCTTAGAGCTATTGCATTAAAACATGTATCCCACCCCAGGACAGGACTTTAAAAAACGTCTGTAGTAGTTTGGGTTTCAAGCTGTTTTTATTCTGGCAGTTAAGGATTGGTTAGGTAAATCACTTTGGTGTGCGTTGTGTCAACAAAATTGGAAGACACATGTGTGTGGGGGGGGCAGAAAAATTTATATATATATATAAAATCAATCTAACTCCATCTTGGTGGTCTAACTTGCGGCTAGTTTGAGTTTCATCCGACCCTTCCCATTCCATTTTAGATATTTCTACAAGTATGTTGAGGTGCAGGATCAATGCCCATTGCTGATTGAAAGTCGGAGTTTGCTGCCAGTTCTTGCAAATTTAAATGATGTTACAATGAGCCAGTGTGGGTATGTGAGAAAGCTTGCCAGTAGCTTCTCATGGGTCGGTGGTTCTTTCCGGGGTTTTCCCGGGTTCTTCCTCCACCATTAATACTGGCTGCCATGTATAGCCTATCATGTGCTGAAAAATGGCGTTAAACTCCACAACAACAACAACAACAACAACAATGAGCCATAGCTGCATAAAATCAATAGGAAGATGTATTTATCTTCTCAGAAATTGCATTTATAACATTCATTATGTCTTTAATTTGTTGACGGACAAGACAGAACTTCAAATTGATGAAATTTGACCTGATACTTGCCATTTGTATTGCTGTTCATATGACTACCCAAGTCTTGCAGTCTACATATCCATAACATCAGTGGTCCAAAAAGTCATGTGATATCAACAACAAAAGACAACACACTTTCCAATATTGTTGTACAAAACATTCAAAAAAAAAAGATTAAATGTAATGTTTTAAAAAGAGTGAAAGAACACATAATTCTCAAAATATTTGTTTTTAGAACAATGATCAGGAACCTGTCACTGTTGTAGCAACCTGGAGAAAATCAGATTTATCAAGCAGAGGGCATGTCAGCAGTTTTTTGCTGGTATAACATGACTCCTACAATGATGTGTTCTCTGTATGATGAATCTACCTTTATCCAGGTTGCTGTGACAATGCTGAGTTTCTTGTCATTGTTCTCAGAATAAATATTTTGAGAATTAGGTGCAATGGGCTCTGAGCTGACACTGTAGCATAAATTTCAAGATATCGTAAATGTGGTGGGAAGGGTTATAGGAAGTATACAGAGCAAATCAACATACAGGGGAGAGAACTTGAACAGCTTATTTGATTTTATGGATCTTGAGTTATCCCATGGCATTTGTGTTACTTAAACACTATTGTACAGCTTGTTCAGTCAGAATGGCCAAAACTAATGTACGGTGATTATTGATTAATAAACCCAGAAGTTTTCTGCAGAAAGATGGAATCCAAGTGGAATACTTCCAAAAATTCAGAGATTTGCTATCTTGGAAGTCAGTATCCTTGTTCCATTGGTGTACACAGACATTCTCAGGATGACAGACAATTAGCATAGTAATCAGATAGCTATCTGACAAATCCAGATATGTATCTAAAACGAGACAAACAGTATCGGTGGACAGAATCACTAGAACGACCAGAATGATGATAATCACTGGAATGGACTTGGAGTTTTGCATATGTGCAGTATATTAGTACTAATGGTAATTATTGAAGATTTATAAAAAATAAATTTTGTTCCACGTTTTTTGATTCATTATTATTCCTAGGGATAAAACTATTACTTATTATTTCTCCACCATCTTCTAAATTACTATAAAAGAAAATCCTACTGAAACCATTTTTTAATTAGTAGGAGAACCTACATGTAAAGGGCATTCTCATTCTTATTGACAACTCTGCCTTGGTGAATCATCTTGAAAGACATTGTTGAATAAAGTCCCCAGAACATTAAGCTCTTGTTTGTGATTTTCTAAGGTGTTTTCTTCAGTGACAAATACATGTACAAGTTTGTCATATTACAGGCCAGACTAACTATCCCAGAAGAATTAACAAGCAGAATGGTCACTTCATACCTTGGTTTTCACTCGCTTTTGTGTCTGCTAGGATAAGGATCTATTTGTGGCAAGGTGGAGTTCAAAACTACCAACCTATGTCTCACCAATCCTGAATCTGAAAGCCTGTGCAGTTGATGCTCTTTCCAAAGATTGGATAGGTTTGGATGCTTATGCTTACCCTCCAACACCTTTGATTCTAAGGTGATACAGAAAGTAAGAGAATCAATGTGTTGCCTCATCCTCATTTCTCCAGTCAAGTGGGAAAAATCATGAATAAACAACCTAAAAGATCTAGCAGTGGAAGTCTCAAGAAAAATAGAGATATTTCTTTATCTGCTCAAACAATGATGATGGTAGGCATTTCACAGCAATCCAGATTTTAGAATCTGCATGTCTTGATCATATTAAATAAGCCCTCAAGAACAGAAGTTCTCTCAGAAAGTAGTGGACAGAATTGCTCAAGTTGGAAGACATGCGAGGGGAAATGGAGAATTTTCTCGCAATAATGTGAATGTGAATACATTTTGCTTCCAAAGGCATCAATACCTAAAATAGCTAACTTTTCCTACGTTAGGTGTGTAATGAGGAACAGTTGGCTCCAATCATGATAAAAAAGCTACAGTTCCATAATCTGATACATTGCATGGAAGAGAGTATCTGACAAAACAAGGAATTACCTGATATTCTGTCAAATTTTGATTTTACTTGTCCAAAGATATTGGCTCTATGCCCAAAGTGTAATCTATCATGGGTACTAACCTGGCTAAATAAGACACCATTTGTTCTATTCTTGAGAACTTCATTGGTTCACCTCTCATATAAGGCCTGCTTCCTACTTGTATTTGCAATGGCAGGCACAATCAGCAAAATATGTGCTTTATATGTTGACCCAGACTACTTGCAGTTCCAATGGATGGGTCAGTGTCACTGTTGATCTCGGCTTTCATTATCAAGAATAGGCTTCCACTCACGGTCAAACAGTCTTTGTGGTGAAACCCCAGTCTGTTCTGGACTCTTCAAGTTTTTCAAAATAATAAATAAGAAGGGAAGAGTTTTATTGAGAAGAATTATGATGGTATTGATAATGCCCCACATGACAAAACTAGTGGAGCCTTATAATAATAACATCCTTCATCAGCAGTTTCACAAGATAACTTTGCTGGGAATGGCTTGGTCTTAACTAAATTTGGTTTTCAGTTTTATATTGATAAGAGTTTGATTTCCGGCCTTTTATGTCATTGTTCAGAGGAGTGATGGCCTCTGATTGCCTGTCTTCTTATCTTTTGTTTTTGCAGCTAACTTTATTAAAGATTGTTGTTCAACCAAATTTGATATGTTGCTCTATATTTTACTGGACCTTTAATGAGTGTGATTTCCATACAGTGACATAATTTGCAGAAGTTATGTCCCCTGTTTGGCCCATCTTCCTTTCTTTGGTTTCTGCAGTGTAATTTTTCCCTGTGTTGAATTTCAACTTAATTTGGTATGTGGTATTATACTAACGAAACCTTGAGCTCAGTTTCCAATATTTCATTACATCATTTCAAGGAGTTATGCCTCCTGCATGCCCTTCCTTCTGACTTTGGTTTCTTTACCATATCTTAATTTTTGTTGAATTTCAACAAAATTTGGCTTGCAGCTTTATATTTATAAGAGTTTCAATAAATTCAATTTCCAGCTTTCTGTGACAGCATTGGCTAGAGTTATGACCCCTGGTTACACGACTTTCTGGTTTCTACAGCATAACTATAACAAAGGGGGTTGGATTTCAACCAGATTTTTTTATGTGAGCTTTATGAAACCTTAAATTTACAAGATTTATGCCCCCTGATTGCCCATCCTGCAGACTGACTTTTTCTGCATGAAATTTTGAAAGATCATTGGATTTCAACCAGATTTGTTTGTAGCATATTTCTATGAAACCTTTAATAAATCATGATTTCTAGCCTTGCATGACATCATTTACAGCAATTTTGTAACTGACTGCCCATCATCTTGACTTTAGTTTCTATAGCATTACGTTTCCAAGAATTTGTGGATTTAACACAAAAATTTGTCTTGTAGCTTTATATTCATGTAACCTTGAATTAATAAGATTGCAGTCATTCCACATTGTTATTTGAGTTTCCATCTTCCTAACTTTGATTTGTGCAGCATAACTTTAATAATGATTTTTGGATTGCATCCAAATTTTGCATTGCACTTTTATATGTATAAAACCTTGAATTAGTTCGATTTTTTTATGCATTTGACAAGATTTCTTTTACAGAGGTTATGGCCCTCAGATTTTCTTTTCTCCTGACTTATGTTTCCACTTTAGCATAGATTGCATGATTTACACCATATTTTGCATGTTGCATCTATTGATGAGCCATTGAATGAGTTTAATAACCACCATTCCACATTTTCATTTAGAAGAGCTATAACTCTTGATTTCCTGTCCTCCTCAGACAAGCTTTACACTGATTAAACCTTTAATGAGTTGGATTTTGAGCATTTTTACCTGCTCTGAATGCCTGTTCTCCAATCTTTGTTTCCTAACACTAGTTTTTTTTCTTTAAGGCTATGCCAAGCAAATTGTAGTGAGTATGCCCCTTTGCAGTGCACCCTTACTAATAGCTCAAGTATTTGTTTGCGAAATGTTTACTTAGTAAAATTAAAGAGAAAGGTATTTATGTTGTTGAGCTGTAGACAGCATCAAATGAGATAGCACAGCTATAAAACGTGTGAAACTACATACAATGTGTTGCCTAATTCTCATACTTTGGATACATTTCAAAGAGCCCAATATTTTTATATGTAATGTTACTTTAAATAATATAACAAAAGCCTTTTCCTTCCTCATTTGATTTAAAAAGAACCAAGAATGTGGTTTCGCTTTGATGATGTCACTATTTAAGTAGAACCTGGCCAGCATACTTTATTCTGAATTCGCAGTGATATTCTTCCTAACACATGCAGTGCTAAAAGAATGAAGGAAAGAAAGAAAAAAGAAATAAAAATCATCAAATATACACTATACATTCATAGTAACCCTTACCAAATAATTCTTAGACACAGTGTGATCATATGGATGGTGCAGAAACAGTAAATAGCAGGGTGTTGCTGTGAATGTAGATTATTATGGGGATGGAGGAGGGGCTGAATTTTCTAATTCTTTTTCTTTCATACCTTCCAAATGAAGTAATGAAATAGATATTTCAATATTTTGTGTATATATTTAAGTAATATCTTTTTCAAAATATGAACTTGGTTGTTATATGTGGAGGTACATGTAGTTTAAAAAAAAAAATCTTGGAAGTATGCAACTGAGCATATGTAGATAATTTTTAAAATATGTAAATTGAAGACAAAAAAAAATTTTTGAGCTATAAACTGCATCAAATGAGATATCAAATTTTTTTCAGCCCTTGTCATCCTTAACCTTTGGGCCATGTTTATCTAACAGTTTTCTGTTTGTGTGTACTGAAATTAAAGGTTTGGCTTTCCCTGCAATTTCACATTTATTTACTGTATTTGTTATAAAAATTAAAATAGCTTTCCTGTTGTAAAGGTTTATGTAATATTGGCATTGTAATTTCAAAATGATTAAGAAGTTTGAGTGGTGTATGTTTTCAGGGTTTTAATATTTTATAAAAGCAAGTTTAGCTCAGAAAACAGAATCATGCAAGTCTGTGGTGGAACCATACTGCCTTGCTTGTGTGCTTGTATCCTTAAAGCAATTATCCATTGTACTATCAAGTATTGTCTATAATGCTTAATACATATCTTGTTCATTTTTGTGTTCAGGCATATGAGTATGTGTATAAAAATATTGAATTATAAGTTTTATAAGTAGCTCAAATTGGCAAATTATATTTAATATATAAAAAAATCTTAATGAGGAATATAACAAAATTTCTTAATGAAGAATTTGAGGTGGAAAAAAGATTTTCCTGGATTGATCATACATGAAAAATCCGAGGGAACAAAAACAAATTACAGGTAATATATATATATATATATATATATATATATACATACATACATACATGCATACATCATAAATAATCCTTTTTTCCATATTATATCAAATATCTTGTGATATTCAACACAGTATCACACACTTTCAATATTAACTACTTTCCTGTAAGGAAAATACTTTCTTATATAAAGTATGTAAGTTCAACAACTGTAGGAACTTGCCAAAAACCATACTACCATTTCAAAATATGACTTGAAGCATTCTTTTGGGGAACACATAAAATTGAGCAGTGTCCTTTGTGGGATAACAACTGTCCAGAAATTTACCCCCGAGGTGCAAGCTGAGTGTGCCTTCTGAAGCAAGACATTAACCATCTGCCATCTTGCCAGTTACCTGAAGCCAGCCATGTAACATGTTCTCATTTATTGCAAGGATCAACATAAATAATCTGGCACTGAACTTAAACTACAAGTGAATGTTAGTGTCTGGTATATCTTGCCTAAAGCCATATTTTTTGTCATTTCATGGCATCTGTTTATAGCTTTTCTATCCGTATAGTTTCATTCATACATACATGACTACGTTCAACATGGTCTTGTTTGGACAATGTTTCTCAATATCACAGATTTACTATTTAACATTAATAACATGAATAGCATGTTTTGTTTTCATAGGTCTGATGGCAATGGAAGTTACATAGCAGATCCATATGAATCTGGTATTGGCGATATCCAGAATCATCCAATATCTAAGAGAGGAATTTTAGACAAAGGGTTGACGTTTCGGCTGGAGGCACCATCTGTTGACTGGCAGAAGCGACTAGGTACCAAAGATATTGGAGCATCCTTTGGATTAATTATGGTCAATCTGTTTGACCTAAAAATTGGTGAGTTTCAGTATTAATAGAATATATTGTAAAATAAATTCTGATAAACTTATAATAATCATCAACAAAGGAAGCCATGGAAGAATATCACTGAATAATTTCTGGAGAGATCCACTGTAAATCAGGCATCAGAATATCTCCACTCCCTGGGTAACAAATGTTGTACAAAATTGGATAGTCTGGTACCTGGGACTTGTCATTTTTTCTGTTGTATATGTGACTGAAAGCAAGAGCTCAGCCAAAGGGAAGTAAAGTCTTTCAAACAGAAAAGGTAATGGTTTGATTTGTAAGATTAACACACTACCATTTTCTTTGGCACAGTCCTCTTCTTGATTGGTTTTTCCCTTGTGTTATTCTTAGCTCATAGTCAAGAGTTTACTTTAGTATGTCAGTATGGTATACTTAAATATGATTTTCCCAGTATGCTTGAAGGACATGTATAGAGACAAATGGCTTTAATTATCATGATTGGAATAAAATTATTGTTTTACCAAAGTTACAGATTAGTCTTATGATAGTTGGTTATGTCTCCAATGTTATGCTTCATATAAATGCAGATGTAGTACTCCAGATCAGTAATAAGTTGGTTTCTTCCACGTTATGGAAGACTCAGTATTTTTTAATTTCTTATGTTAATCTCCTCAGTTTGATAATTTGTTTTCACCAATTTTGCAAAATATTAAAAACCTCTTTTGTAGCAGAGTAATTTTAGAGTTTTCCAAGGAGTTCATTGTCTGGAGAAAATGAAAACTTGCTTAACCATGTATCATGAATACAAACAGATGCTGAATTTAGACTATAATATGCTGTCCCTGCTTTAGAGGTCTTAGGCATTGTATGTTCCACAATTATTTTATACACACTATGAGAAGTAAATTAAAATCCGCTTCAATTTATTTAATATTGTTGATAATTATTTATAGCTAGATATGTATTTTCTCTGTATGCTGAGGAAAAATTTGGAATTCAGGTGCTCTTTGCCATTTCTTTGGAGTACAGGCAATAAAGATATGAAATATTGTTACATACTTGATAACCTAGTGAGAAGGTGACTGAAATTTTATGAAATTTCCCGAGGTTTTGATCAAAATGTTATTGTGATTTCACTGAAATTTTTTGGTGAGATTACATGAAATTATCACAAAGTTTGGTGAGATTTGACTAAACTTTTGACCAAAACTTGCATTGAAATTTAATTTAATTACCAGTGAAATTGACTGAAATAGTAAAATTTCAGACTTCCATAGAGTATTTTGCTGAATTTTCAGTAATTTTTTTACAAACATTGAAAAGGTTTCAAATGAAATAATGGGTACAAATTATAAACAGAACTTTTTTAACCACTGTAATATTTCATTATAAATGAAACAAAATTATACATCCTAATTCTAGACCATATTTAATTTACAATCATACAAATTTGTATTTGGAGGAATTTTTGTCCACTTTATGTGTGATATGAAACCATGGTACACATATTGGGTTATGTGCCTTTTGCTATTTATATTTCTTCATATCTTCAGTTTCTGAGTTATTTTGCCTTCATTCATTTCTTTCTCCACTCATCCTTCCATTATTTCAATCATCATGTCCAGGGCATAACTCTCAAAACATTCACAATATCTCTGATACTTAGTTCATATATTGCACTCTTGATACATTCTTTCCTAAAACATATCAATTTGAGGTATCTCTGTGAAACATGGTGCACATATTGGACTAATGGTCCAGATCTTTCTTTTGCTTTTGCTACCTTCAGTTTTTTATGTTCACTGTTTTTGGGGTTTTTTTGAAAAATTGTTCATCCATTTTTGTATTCATCCATCCATTATTCACACTTTTGTTTCTTGTGCATGACTCCAAAATTGTTCAAGATATCTGTATGAATTTGGTACACATATTAGACTATCGGTCTCGATGTGCCTTTTTCTGTTCACAATCCTTCATTTTCAGTACTGTTATTGCTTTTGTCTCTCCATCCATTTGACCATTATCGACATTTATTTCCAGAGCCAACTCCAAACTGTCTCAGATATCTCTATGAAACTTTAAATTTGCCACATATGAGACTATGGGACTGATATTGCTCTTCACAATTCTACAGTTTAAATACATTTTTATGTTTTCATCTGTTTGCCAATCCATTCATTATCCACACCTTAGTTTCCATGGCAAAGCTCCTAATATATACGTGTGATGTAGATGTGCCTTTTTGCTATTCACAATTCCTGTGTTAACGTTTTCATCCATTTGTTTGTTCATCATCCTTCCATCATTCACATTTTGGTTTTCAGATCATAACTACATAAACTGCTTAACTTTGACTCCGAGTACACAAATTAGACAATGGATCTAAATGTGTCCTTTGCTGTTTGGGACTCTTCAGTTTTAGTATTTTTAATGTTTTTGTCCATCTGACCATTGATCCTCCATTATCCATACATTTGGTTCTGGGGTAAAACTCCAAGGACATTTAAGATATCTCTTGGAAATTTAGTGCAAATATTAGACTAGTGAGTAGATGTGCCTTTTGCTATTCAGAATTGTGTAATTTCATTATTCTTTTAGAGTTTTTGTTTATTTGTTCATAATCCACCAACATGTGTTGGGTACTCAAAACTTTCATTATGACCAAAAATTCCAGCATTATTAAAAATTGCTTAAAATAGTGTCTAATCTGTGAACTCAGATACATTTTCCCTTATTGCCACCAGCCTTAAAGTAAAGGTATGTCTTAGCATTGTTGTGAATTTACTAGACCATAAAATTTAAAATTAAGTTGTTGTTTTTGGTTGGTTTTAATGGTACTGTTAATACATTATGGGATTTATGAAGCAAAGAAAAGGGAAGGACACACCAAGGCAACTGACCCTAGCTGGCCTTGCTTGGTTTTTGGACCTTGACGCTTAGATTGTGAATCCGATGCTCTACCAACTGAGCTACAGAAAAATTTAAAATATCAGTAACTGATTTTATGCCCTTAATGTAAGCTCATCAAGAGCATCATGATCGGCCTATGTCTGCCAGTCACTCTGTTGCTCTGTGTAACATCTTGACATATACCTATGTCCCTGACTAGCTTATACAGAAACCTCTCAATCTAGACATTTTAAGTTTTGTAGGTATGTTTCTACATTTAATACACTTTTGTTTTATTTAACTTTTGGAATAAATTTTTTTCTGGCTGCAGTGAGAGCATATGAGCTTTGCAGACACAATTAAATCTTGTGGGTTTTTTCTGCCATAGCTAAATAAGTAATTTATGTATCTGAACAGACTGGAATACAACTTTCTAAAATCAAGTTTGATTGTTGGTTTATTCTTTCTGATTGCAGCCCTTTCCAGTGGACACATCAAAATCAATGTTCATGATGAGGCATATGCAAGAGTTCATCTTGGAATAATTGGCATAAACTATGATTTTTTCACAGCCAGATTATGCTTTAAAGGAGGTGCAAGTTATAAATTGAACATTTTGAAGGTATGTTGATTATATATGCCCCAATTTTTTTTTATATGGAATTCACATGAAATTAAAGATGTAGTCACCTCTTTAACATTTCATTTTCTCCACATTTTCTGTAAACCAGTGATACATAAGAACTTCTGAAAAGACAGTTATTCCTCTTGATTTTCTTTCTTGCCCTAGAGGCAATAGTAAAAAGAGTTAAAATTATATCTGATAAACAGGACTGCAATTAAGTTATTGAAATTCTTTTTTTTTTTATACTATCCACAGCAATTTCCAGTAGCATGAATGAAATTGTCATAGATTACTAAAAAAAATCAGTAGGTAATGTTCCATGAATTGAAGATAGTGTACCAGGAAGTATATGTTCTTGTAAATTATCACATGAAAAAGTTGGGAATAAAAACATTTGATGCCTGTTGATAATATAATGTCAAGTTTTATTGAAATTATGAGTATTAGCTTCCAGTTTTAAATTTTCAAAATGGATGTTTTCACTGTTGCATCTAGAGTGCTTTTTGGACATACAGTCAAACCCACTTATCTTGACCTCAGTTATCTCCAGAACCCGTGTATGTCGAGCACTTTGGTCCGGTCCCAAAAAAATCCTTCTTTATTATACTAATTTTTCCCTGCTTATTTCAACCCCTGTTAAGTCGATAACCCAGTTATGTCAGGCATAAGTTTTGGTCCGAAGTAACATGTGGACCCGCTTAATTTGATTAAATGCAACTTTTAATGTCCATCTCAGAGAAATTTTACAAGAAATGATCTGGTGTTTCCGCTATTACCGGTACCTTGTACAGTCGGTACAAGACCAAATTTTACTGGTACAAATGCTAATCAACCAATCTCATCAATGCATGGTTTATCACTTACACAGAGTGGAGAAAATTATCATGTAAACAATACTTTAGAGTAAGGAAATTGAATGCATGCGTTTCTGACCTTTACGTAAGCCGCATTCAAAATGAACATTGTCGCATGTCTACACCATGACAATATAGTTTGTTCCACACAGCATTGCGAATTTGATCTTATCTATAACTCTGAAAATTATCAGGTTAACATCATTAAATGTAGCTAAAAATACCTAATTTGTTTTACACAATATATTTAAAACAAATTCGGTAATAATTAAAGTGATTTCACGCTTGGTGCGAGCGTAAGCCTTCATCTTTAGGCTAGATCACATGACTCACAATAATCTATAAATAAAAAAAACCCCAAACTCCAAACTAAGCTGCCCCCCCCACTTACCCCCCCCATTGGTTATTAATTTGTTTTGAACAAGAGTAAATAAAAGCACCAACGGTATTGTAAAAAATAAAGTCTATCGTGCCAAGTATTTTTTTTTTTTATTTATGAAAATGGTGATCACTGTACCATGATTACATATTCTTCAGCACAAACGGAATGAAGCAGAAGGCGACTGATAGGATAAAAATTTGAAACAGAAAGAAGAGTGCTTTCATTTGCGTTGTTTTTATCTTGAATTTCAAAGTCTTGCAATCCATCTGGTGCTGTGTTCTTGCTGACAATCACTGATCAAAGTCGGGAGGGATATGGGACTACAACTGTATGAATGGAATAAGTTGTCTTCTAACTGCATGAATGGAATAAGTTGGCTTCATACAGAATTTGATGTTGAGACAGTTAACTTTAAAGACTTGAAACACATTTTACAGTTTGTCGGTACATGAATACCGACAGCCCTGTCTTTTTCTGGTACAGAAGCAAAATTTATCTGTATAAACTGGCATATACTGGTGTAAAGGAACCTCTGACGATCAAAAAAAAGATTGATTTTCACGCACAATAGTCAACTCTAACAAATGAAAACACTTTCAAAAAAAATAAGTACAGTCCTACATGTACATGTACAATTGGCCTACATTTTGGATAGCATGAGAAAATCATTGTCTTGCTGAGTCTACCAAAGGGATGAGGCTATTCACAGGAAAATAAAAACAACTTTAAACCAATGACATTGTGGACTGAATTATTATTTTTATTGTGCATTAGAAATGCCGTTTGTTTTTAGAAATAAAACTCCTCATTTTTGGTACTTCAGATGCATAATCATTGTTCTGCAGTAGATTTATCAACTAAACCCTGATATCTCGGGACCCAGTTATGTCGACGATTTTTTTACACCCCCGACATAATTGAGATAACCGGGTTTGACTGTAATTTATGTGTATTTATAAAAGCTTGTTACAAATCTTTAGTCCTTTTGGCCATTTATAGTGCAAAATATTCCTGGTTGGTACAAAAATATATTCCTAATGCATTGTTCATTTTCATAATCGATCAATAATGTTCTGGAGGAAGCTTGACCTTTTAGAACTGCCTAAGGTAAAATAGAGCATTTCCCAGAAGTAAAAACTTACTCTGCCTTGCTAAAGTTGGGTCATATTCTTTGTGGTGGCCTATCTTGGTCACATGCTGCATTTTCATGACTAGGCCAAGATTATTATTTGACTACAGTGGAATGTGTCAAGTTCATGGCTTCATGGAGGAATAACTCACAGTGTTAGTGACAGTTTGAAATTTGTCAATACTACTTTCTCATGTTTTGTCTTTCAGGAATATTTTAGCAAGAAAGTATAATGTTAACATTTTCATATTCCTCTGGGCTTGTCAATTATGGTGGATTGACTTTTCTCAGTGACTTATATTGATCTTTATTTTTTCACATTTGGGATAGAAGGCTATGCAGTGATTAATCACAGACACATGGAAAATAAGGCTGTGTTTGATTTTGTTTTTGTTTCACATGGATATTTATGTTTCATGTAGCATTTAACACTCACTGTGTGGTTACCTTTCATTATTATGCTAACCAATAGATGGCTTACTTTTTGAAAGGTTATGGGCCACTGGACATAATCAGAACCAAACCTAGATGCAACATTGCATTTTAAATAAATGCTCTATGAGTGATTGGCTCTGTGGTTGAAAGTAATATTATAAATAATATTTAAATATTAAACCTGTTAAATTTAATAAAATAGATAGTAATTGCTGCTATCTATTGCATGATGTACATTGTTATACTTTCTTCTTAAGAGTTACCTCAAGGGAAAATACTCCCTGACTAAACAAGTCTCATTCTATCATGCAACATTACAGTGAAATCATGTAATTGTGCCATGTTTCTGCTTACAGGACTTTGATCCTAGTTTTGGATTCAACATTGTGAAGCAGTTCATAGGACAAATCAAGAAGATTGTAAATGGTATTAAACGTGGTGTAGATACATTCACTGCATTGGTGAACGGAGATTTGTCTATTGAAAGTATTGTGCAGGATTTCATTACAGCACTAAAAAATATTCCAGGCAGGGTGAGTAAAGCCTGTTTAATTTAGCTATCCTTAATAGGAAGTATGTATACTTATTCTCAGAATTTTTTTGAAAAATGTCAGTGGTCATCTGAAGTGATAAACCGTGCTTTAGGGAATTATTTGACATTTGCTGAAAAAAAACCCGAATATACATAGAAATTAATAGGGTAATTATTAGACCATTTTGTACAGGTAAACTCTACAACAATTTTTGGGATCCACAGTATGCTATTTTATTTAATGTATCATGCAATGTTAAATAGCAATACAAGTCATTTCAATGAAGGAACTGTTGCATGTATAGCCGTTAGGCTTTACAAGATGGAGTTGGGATGGATATGGGCACAAAACCATGGGCTTTAATGATGCAGTTACCAACTTACATCAGTACACATTAAACAAGAAATAGTGGAAACATGGTGTCTACATACTTAATATTTAATTTTATGCCGTGACACATGATTTTGTACATCGATGTACAAGAAAATCAGTACATGAATAACATGCTGTAGAAAAAAAATGAGATTTAAAGAAGCTTATTGATTTTAGAACAAAAAGGTCAAATGTCAAGGTCACTGACTGAAAGCAGTAAAATGTAAAATGATTTTTGCATGGAAATGTAAATTATCTACAGTAAAAACTGTTAAACATAGGTTTTAACTGTGAAATTGTTTGGTTATGTTTTCTTTTCAGATCTCATATACATCTGTTTTTTTAGTTGACCTGACATTGTTGAAATTTATAAAATATATTTGATCCTCCTCTTTCTCAGGTCTTAATTTGTGATTTCTTTTAATGTCCTCTACCCAATGTTTCGTATTACCTGTTCATCAGTTCCTGTATGATTTCTTATAATAATAATAATAATAATGAGGACTTTGTATAGCGCCTAATCTTTAGAAGCTCTAAGCGCTTTACAACATTTGACAACACTTAAAAAACATATATAATGATATGATTACAAAATTAAAAACAAACACCATGAAAGTAGAAACAGAAAATATGCTGTAAATATTTAAGGCAAGGATACATTATTAGGTCTTTAAGTCTGTTCTTGCAGTTGAAATAGGCAAGTTTTAAGAGCGCTCTTGGATGAGATCACTGTGTCTTTGTGTCTAAGTGCAGTGGGCAATTCGTTCCACGTTGCTGGGCCCTGGTATGCAAAAGAGCGTTGTCCATATGATTTCATCTTCATCGTGGGAATGATGAGAATACGAGTGTCAGAAGAGGAGCGTAAGCATCTTGCAGGTGTATACACATGGGTGAGGTCAGATAGGTATGTTGGACTGGAGCCCGTCAGTGAAACATAGCACAGAGAACAAATTTTGTGTTTTAACTCTTATGATAAGAGTTATTTCCCATAACTTCTTACAGTCATTTTTTCTTAATCAGAGTGTTTCAGGACATATCATAAGTTTAAACTTTGTGAGAGTTAAACAAATTGAACTCTCTTTTTTAGGTTATGGGCTTAGGATCCAGAATTCGGGAAGTGGTAATGCACTTGCAGCTGATAAGAACTGATAAGCTGCCATCATTTGTACAGCCTCTTCTGAACCTGGTCAAATATGTCACTGGTTTGACTGAAGATATTCAAATGGATGTTATGACATTTTACAATGTATGTGTTCATTGTATATGTATATTTATCCCCATATTTTTACAAGAAAAGGATTTTTTCGTTGCTTCTGTGTGTTTCTCAAGCATTATGTCCGTCTCTCTGTCCATGACAAGGGGGTTTATCATTGTTTCTTCTACCACTCTGCCCAGAGGATTTTAATTACACTATCTATATAGGCTACATATGTGTTTGATACAGATGTACAATAGATGTTTTTACTTTTCCGCTCAAAATTCTGCAAACATTATGATGTCTCTCAGATCTTACAGAAGCAACATTTACTTAAACGTTCTGGAAAGTATTCTGTAATGTTAGCTGCCTAGTCATGTTGGTATTATGGGTCATGAAAGGGCAGATAAAGCAGTCAAAGCTGCCTTACTATCACTCGTTCTTAATGAAAGATTCCATATATTGACTTGAAATAACATATAAATCAGCATGTTCTTCATTTTTTGGGAAAATAAAGTGGAATGAAAATTCCACAACAAGCTTTGGAACATCCATCAGACCCATTATGGAGAGTATCTGTAGGGTGAACCTTGACCAGAGTGCATATCCGGCTAGTGTCCACTGACATTGGAATATATTCTTGTCAAGTTTGTATACTTCAACCCTGTGAGACAGAACTATATTGATGTGAAATTGATGTGGAATTTGTATGATGATGTACCTGCAAGTTTTTAATATCAGCAGTACCAAACCTGTTGATATTTATGTTGCATACCTTTCTGGGATGGATATTACCCATGTCCATATGATGAGAATTTGTCCTCCCATAGGGTGACCTTCTGGAAGGTTCCAGAAGCTCACCCTATGACTTTGCACATGACCAGTAGTCATTTTCTTTGTTTGGATGATGCCATCTTAGTGGTTGGAAAATGTATGCTTTACGAAAATCTGCTTTCGCTTTACATCTAGTAGCATAAAGTGGGCATTGATTATTGAGTGTATTTACCACATAGCTGCCAAGTGTCCCATATTTTGGACCTGAATATGAATGTTCATTTTTCTTGTTAAAAATCCATTTTTTAATAAAATATTTAATTAAAAATTGTCTTGCACATTTCTGTTTAGGATGGGCACTCAGTTCCATTCTGATGTATCACATGTATATAGGAAAAGAGTTCTAAAATGTGATTGGTTCATTCGAATTGAGGCTACCATGCCGCTATCACTGTATCTCATCTTCATAATATTCAACTTCTAATCATGTCAAAAAGGAAAGCAGAAGAATCAGAATTTTCTCCAGGAAACGAAAGAAAACAGAACTGGAAGGACAATTGTGCCGTCTTGTTTAGGTTTGTGAAACCATCTAGTAAAGGAGAAAACTTTACATTTTGCAAATTGTGTAATGTGATTTCACTACTGGGCATGGAGGTACACATGACATAAAACAAAATGAATAATAAAAATCAGCTTGCTGCTTCATAATCAACAACTCAACCTGAAATTATGACGTATATAATTACCAGAGAGAACCTTGATGTAATTCAATCAAAGTTAAGTTTACTTAATTTCTTTTAGAAAGGAACCTTCCTCTTTCAGTTACTAGTGTTGCTGGCAATTTATTTTGCACGTTTTCCAGACAGTAAAATTGCAAAGGATTACTTGTGTGCTAGAATGAAAACATTTCAGAAAGAAAATCACACAGAATTCAGATCATCAATGAAAGATGGTACATTGGAATAGATAATGATTAAAAAAACAAAAAACAAGGCATGGAAAAGGCTCCTATAAACAGCCTGTTTCTGAGTGTGTGTTGCACTCTTGCACCTTCTTAATGCGCACCCGAATGGAACAGGGTTCCCCATTCAGAAAATGCAAGAGTGCAACAAATGCCACTTTGACATTAAATAATTAAGATACTGTCCTACTTTACTGATGGCTGTAGATGTTGTAAATAGTTACATATACATTAAAATTTAAAAAATCAGTATTTGTTCCTGAAAATCAGTATTTTTGTCATAAGCAGAGTGTATTTTTGTACTCGGGGCTGGCAGCTATGTTTACCATCAGTGTTAAGTGTTTCCATAGTTGGAATTAAGCACTCTTGAGAGTTTGTGACATTTTGGTTATGGTTTTTCTTAATGTTTATGTTAGGGTACCCCTCCCCCTTGGGCATTAGGGTAACATTTTGTGTCTTATTTAAGTTTATTTGTCTTATTTTGTTTTTCCAATCTTTGGGTAGATATTAGACTTCCCATCCCCACTGGTCTGGTTTGAGGCCAAACTTGCCTTAGTTTTGTTGAGATCTCCAAAATTTACATTATTTTGACTTTTTTGCATGCTTCTACACATAGATGGTGGTATCAAACCAGCTTGCTTATTCTATTGTTTGTTCATTTGGGGAATGTTTATTTTTTATTATAATTTCAAGGATAGTAGTCCAGTCAGTTTAACTTGATGTTTTTTTAGGTTTCTTCATCTCAGGTACTTTGATAACTAGGACTGTTGACATCTTTTGGATTAAAACTTTAGTTGTTGTTATTTTGATTTACATTACATAGAAACTCAGTGGACAAGAGAAGTACTGCTGTTTTAATTTGCATTCAGTCTAGTTTCCATGCAAATTTATGTACGTTTTTTTTGCTATGTAAGATTTATTGTCCGTCTTTACAGCTATATTTAAGAGAGAAAGATATTGACAATGGGGGGCAAACGATAGCCTCCTGAGATTTGCACTTCACCTTACCTGGTGGATATATATATATATATATATATATATATATATATATTATTGCTTTTACATAATGATTTTGTGTAATATATTATTGAAATTATAGTTTTTATGACATATGACATTCATAATGCAATTTGAAGTGAGACTGAGTTCTGCAGAACTATAAATAAGAGGTTGTTTTTTTTTGAATTTACATTAAAATACTTTATCCTTTCTCTTTCTTCAGACAATAGTTGAAACAGTCACAATTATCATACCTCAGTCTGCATCACAGATCTTTCAGTCTGCCAAGGACATAATTACCAGCTTTCCTGGAATACTCAAAGATCCCAAAACAGCACTTGGAAATATTGGAAAAGCTATTCTTAAGTAAGTAAAGTTTATTCAGTTTATTCTCATTTTAGATAAAGCAACTTTAAAATAGCTGGGAATTTCTTAGCTATTTTTGTAACAATAAAAGTTCCTTTTTATTACAGACCCTGAAATGGGTAATTTTATGAGGGAAATGAAAACAAAATGTAAAACGTGTAGAATCATTGAAAAATAAAGGAAGAATGAATGCAAAAGGAAATAGAAATAGAATGATTTGTTCAGTAATTTAGGCCACTTACACATATGACAAAATACAACACAGGTAAATACGGTGTGTGCCATGGTGTATAACAATTAAATGTGGTGTTCAGCATAAGTATACATACACAATTTCCTATAAAGAACCATAATATTATAAAGAAGTTACTACATCAAATGTGAGAAAGCTTGCCAGTAACTTCTTGTGGGTTGGTAGTTCTTTACGCGGATTTCCCGGTTTCTTCCTCCACCATTAATACTGGCCGCCATGTATAGCCTATCGTGTGCTGAAAAATGGTGTTAAGCCCCACAACAACAACAACAACAACAACAACATCAAATTGTGTCATTCACCATTTGTTTGAGTTATCCAAGATTGTCGAAGACAAAAAGCTGAATTGATATCGTAAGAAAGATTTCTTATAATTAATATATTATTATGACTCATGAGGGATTCAAATTTTTGCACAGATGGATAAAGGTAATAAACTTTATTGAAGTATTTTTTATTTGATTGTTGTGAGCTGTACAAATGCAAAGAAAATGGAATTATTCTTCTACTATGTATACATTAATTTTCTGACATAGGTCAAAGTACCTATTATTTTTCTCAATCCTACCTTGCATATCTGTCTCTGCTTTAAGTATGTGCACTGGCACCTGAATTTAACTTCCAAAATAAATATGATAATCCATACGATAGATATTTTTCCAGTTCTAATTCAGTTTTTATACATATTATCATATACATATTTATGTAAATTGTTAATGTCTGTTATACAGATTGGAAAGGCGAATCCTTATTTCACATGATATTTTATGTCAGACTAGATTCTTGAAATTCATTTGGCGATTTTTTCAAGCTTTACAGCCATGATAGATGCAGACATTAACAACAACCATTTATATGATGACATGATCACTTGTGGTTCTGTCTATAAAGGTTTTATTTGATGAAATATTAAATAAACCAATGTTTTTGAGAAATACACTTCACCTATATATTTTTCGTTTGTTGCAGTTGCAGTTGCAATTGTATTTTTATTTTTTCTAAATGCAATGTTGTCTTTTGTCTTTTATGCTTTTTCTATTTTTTTTAAAGTACACTTTTAATAATACAAGGTAAAAAGCACTAAGTTCTCCTTTGCTTGAGTATTTGGAAGTGGAAAACCCAACTTTGGTAAATGCATTTCCATTTTGCACAGTAATAAAGCATTTATGAGAACTAAGTGTAAATTGATGAAATGAATGTTATATTGCAAATGAAAATGGAATTCAAATGATACACAAGTAAATAAATTCCAGATGAATTTCAAATGCAATTGAAGTGGTGAAGAACTGTGAACCGAATCCAAATTTGGTTTAACTACCTGTTTCAGGATTTATGTAGATATCCTTCAGATGCAAGGCTTATCATGTGTCCTAAATCTTCAGTAAATGTCGACTAAATTACTGTGGGTTTTTTTCTTGTACATCTTCTGGTCAAACCTTTATGTATCATGGTCTTGTCTTGGTAATATTTGTTATTTCATAGTAGCCAGTGTTGAAAAGTTACTGTGCGAGTATAATTGTCCTATATATATATATATATATACTACTTTGGAGGCCTAATGGTTAGAGCATCTGCCTGGGATGCTAGAAGTCGTGGGTTCTAACCCTGGCCAAGTCATACCAAAGACTTATAAAAATGGTACTAACAGCTGCTTAGTGTAAGGACTGATCGGCCTGGTGTCAGGATAATGTGACTGGGTGGGACATTATGCTACATGTCTGTGGCATGATGCCCCAGTGTTAGACATCACTATAAACTGCCACATTGCAGACATTGTAGTGATATGACTGAAATTTTTTTTAAAGCTACGTTAAAAAATCCAAATCACACACACACACATAATTGTCCTTTATCAGAGTTTCCTGATGTACGATGTTTTAGGTTCTTAGGTTTTATCTCCTTTTCTAATACTGTTTTAAATATTTTCTTGTTCACAATATTTTGGCATATGTGGATTTTTCATGATGTTTATAACTATTCTTGTCTCCCATATGAGGAGGGCATCACGATTGAATGATATGATCTTTTACTTGTATGCACGTCACAATTTTGATGAAAAATTCAAGTCACTATATTGTTAATGAATCAGCACAGATCATTCATGAATCAGCATAAGTGTGTTAAATGTTTGAAGAAAATACCTTCATTTATTTTCTCTGCAAAATTAATTCAGCATGGAATATAGTTAATTCTGCAAAATAGGGTCCTAAACTTGTTGAATGCATGAAAAATAAAGACCAATTGTAAACCTCAGCTATATGAAGAATGACTGGAGAGCTCCAGAATATAAAAACTCTCCTATACTGGGACCTAAATCCTTATATGCTGCATTTTTTAAAGAAAGGATTTTGAATTTACAAGTGTATTTTTTATCTCTGTAGTGGTCCTTTAGTTTCCAAGGTAACTAGTGGTATAATCTTGTGCACATCTAGTCCATGTTTTAAATTTGAGTATTGTAAGATTAGATAAACCAAATGATTTGTTTGATGGCTTTTATAGTTGGAATACACAATATAGTGTAAACATTAGATTCTTGGGTAAATAAAATAAAATCAAGTGGATGCCTAGCTCATTGCTAGCAAATATTTCAGCAGAAACTAAATGGGTACAACAGGGATGTATATAAGGTCATAGATAACACTTAATTTAAGTTTCTTGAGCAGCAGATGAAGTGGCCCAGCAAGAATTGAGCTGGTCAATGAAAGTTAGTGATGACAGTGGTAACTGCAGACTTTCATTCATTAGGTTTAGTTAGAATACACAATATATAGTGTTGACATGAATAAATGGAATGAAATGAAGTGAATGGTTAGCTTTACTTTGACAGAGCAATTAACATGTGACGTCAGTGACTATCTTAGGTTCATTGAACACTATTCATAGTGGCAGGGATCGCAGCAGTCAAGATAACTTTAATCTGCTATCCTTCTCACTACTCCAGAAGAAAAGACTGAACAGAGATGCTGCACATGACTGATTAAGCTGCTTATCATCAGTTGACAACTGATCTGTGATTATAAACTCATGAACATTGATGCAGACTATTTTTAGCATTGAGATCTACATTGAAATGATGGCAATCGGATCATATTGTTGTGTATAAACTGTACTTAAGCAAAGTGCATCAGCTTTTCAGTTCATGCAAGAACATTGGGATGCATAATAAGATAACTGTGTGTACAACTGAAAAACAACTAATGCTGCCAAGAACAAGTTTGAAAATAAATGTAGCAAAAATTTAAATTAAATGAAGTGATTATTTAAGAAATGAAGAAATTCACTTTGTATATTGATCAATTGTACTTATTTATTGTTCAAGTTAACTGTTGATATTTATTTGACACACTCTGTTAAACAACTGAAGTAGATGAAAATATTGCCTTTCCATTAAACTGGTCTTCTATTTGAATTAAATTTCTTTTGATTTGCTCAACTACACTGTACACTAACCTGCAGCAATAACATTTTGATTTGTTCTGTTTGTTTGATTTTTCTTTGTTTTAATGAAAAGCTTGCTGCATAAACCAGGACCAATTTATACAGACTAAAATTACATTTTGTTTACATTTTTCAGTGCATATGTAGATGATCTGGTCAGTTTACTTTTATATTACAGCGATGTGTTTTATTTGCAAAATATGTTTTAATTTTTGGGACTTAGACTTTAAATGAAAGCCATGCTAGCTTAATTACTGTAAATCTGCTTGATCAAGACAAATAAAATTTAGTAGACATGATTGCACAAATATACAGGTGACTTGTTAGATTATCATGGTGTTACATCCATTTTTCCAGTTTGTAAACAATTTTGAATTTTCAGGACTTTACTGTTTTTGATGGCAAACTTACTAGTGAGAGTTTGCAAAAACCAATTGGCTTAGAGAATAATAATTACTGAAATTGGGTAGGTTTGTTTTTTTGTATATATGGATGGCCTAATTATATTTTTGCCATTAAGGTAATGATTTCAATTTTACAAAATAAGTTTTTCTCTACATTGGGGCTTACACATTTTGCAAGCAGACTCTAATCCAATCTTCTGATAAATATATTTCCTATTGAAACAAAATAGAGGACATTTAAAAGCTAATTTTGGTGGTCATTAAAAAGGAGATAACAGTCATGCTTATTATCTTAAATGTATAGAAAAGCATTGTTAAGCTCATCATAAAAGAGATTCCTATTTTTCAGCATTATTCTGTCTGTAAAGCAATTACTAAATGCCAAGGACAAGGTACTGCAAGTCATTCCTAAGAAAGGTAATTATTGTGTTTTCTGTGATACAATTTGTAATTTCAAGCTTTGTATTTGACTTAATTTGATTAGATCATTGAAATTCTTTTGTATGGGCAGTATATCATCTCAGCTACAAAATCTGTCAGCATCAATAAGAAGAAAAGACAAACCCAATGCACTTGAGTGAAAAAGTGAAGCCATGTTTGTGAAGAAGATTCATTTACCTGGACATAAATTCTGACCTATGTATTCTGCTATACAGAAAGAGAACAACTCAGACTGAAAATGAGGTGAAGAAGGAATAGTTTGGGGAATTTGATTCTGCTTAGGTTTGCTGAAAAACAACATAGTTTAAACTTTAATTTCAAAGACAGATTGAAACATGCCTTATCAGAGATCATGTCACAGACAACTGCCTCTGAAGGACATTTTTAATGAATCACATTAAAATCCTTATATATTTAGTCCTTATATAGCAGGCAGCTAACACAGACAGCAATCACTATTTTCAGGCCCAAATTGCTCCGAGTAACTGGTATTCTTAAATAAGAATTTGCATATTTGTCTCCCTTTAACTTGCTACAGATGCTTTGTTGTCAAGTCCATTGAGTTTCATCTTGTTTTGATTGTTAATTACTGAATAGATAATGATAATGTTAACTGCCTGTTAATTCCATATACCAGGAATCTCCATAGTGTCATTTCTATACATAATTAATTGCATTTGGGTGTGCAAATACAGTTGATTATGATTGATCTGCAGTTTGCACCTGCTTGTATACCTGGAGGCCTAGCTTATTCATTCAGCTTTGAGATGTAACAACTTTGTTCTGTCATAAAATTGCTGATCAGTTTATGGTGGCTACATGAGCAAACCCAGTTCATTCTATCGTGTGTCTTCACTCTGTAAGGACCCAGATCAGACAAGAAATGACAACAGATAAGCAGTGGAATGTACAATCCCTTGATTAATGAGTTGAAGTAATTAGTAAGGTTTATATCATTCATTGCATTTTTTCGACCATTATTTTTATTCATACATTTAAATGTTCAGCAGATTTTAAATGAAATTACTGACAGGTCTTGTTTAGAGTTGATTCTGAAATGATGAAGTTAGCAAACTAGACTACCATAGTCACATATCGTCATGAATTTGGATCACAGCCGATCTTGTAAATCAAGTACATGTGCTGTTGGTTAAGATTTATTCTGAGTAACTTTATGTCTTGCACCATTGAACTCTCCGTAAAAAATTTTTCTTTAATATAATTTCATTGGTTCATATGACACAAAAATTATCAGTCTATTCTAGTGTATACACTGCACTGCGTAACCCAAACCAAAATGCATCCTTACGACAAGCTAGCAGCAAGCTTGCTGCAAGCTTTCAACAAGCTAGCTGAGGTTGCGCAAGCTAGCAAGGGTGCTCGCACAAGCTTGCGCAAGCTTGCAAAAGGAATCTTTCGAAGTCTGCAAGCTTGCAAGCTTGCAAAATTTAAAGTTCAAGCTTGCAAAATGAATTTTTCCAAGTCTGCAAGCTTTCAAGCTTGCAAAATCTAAAGTTCAAGCTTGCGCAAGCTTGCAAAAGGAATTTTTCCAAGTCTGCAGGCTTGAAAAATCTAAAATACTTGATGTAAGCTTGCGCAAGCTTGCAGTAATCAGTCGTGAAAGTTGAAAGTTGGCAGTTCTGCATGAGATCAGTACTTCCTGAAATGCTGAAGAATATATGTCGTGACTATAGATCACGCTCAGTATAAGAAACTACACTGTCAAATTAAAAGATGTTACCAGTAATCTAGTTTTTATTTATAGCTTCTGATAATGCACTTGAGTTAAATAATATACATTTTCAGTGTTGCAAAATGCTAAGAACTTGAATTACTTGTACTTAGCTGATACATAAATAAAATATATTATTCCAACATTTCTCTATGTTTAAATTAACTAGGAACATTATTAATATATTTCAAAATAAAATGAATTATTTCTTGACCAAGGCAAAATATGAAATGTTACTTTTTCTACAAATGTCTTTTTTCTCATTTTCAAATTTTTACAAATATTATACATGTTAGAGAAACAATTGAGTTTTTTTGCATAAAGGAAATTCTTTAAGTGATTGTACACTCAATTAGCTATGCAGTCATTTTGTCAGGGAATGGAAGATTGCATAAAGAATTCCATTTAGTAAAATCCTGTAAAATAGATAGTAATTGCTGATTGCAAAGTTATGTACAGACTAACTTAATACAGCAAGATATTTGATGTCAGGTACTTGTAAATGCTATTTGCTGACAATGTATGCACCATCAAATATAGTCTCAGTAAATCTTGTAATCTTAACTTCAGGCATTAAGTTTTTGAAAGAATTGTAATATATTTCTTTCAATGACAATCTGCTGCCAGGAGAAAAAAATAATAATTGTCAGTTATTTACTTACTAATAAAAATTTAAAAATATATACAATTTTTGTTTTTCTTTGAGAGAGAGAGAGATGCATCCCATTCTGCCAACATTCTATAAAGAATTGAGCTTTGTGAATTTTGCTTGTTTAAAAAGACATCAAATAAAAGCATGCAAGATGAAATGTGGTTTTCTGTGATGAGACTTAATTTGGTATTGAGTCATTAAAGGCGGTTACTTCCCCCTGTTTACGGTCAGCGGACTGGTTTATGAACTCTAAATATACACACAACATATTTGAGTCTCAAGAACACAAAATGAACCATTGTAGCCTCGTGTTAAAAAATTAGGTGCAATTTTCAAGGTTGAACCATCACAATTTAGCTCGTTAATTCGTTAAATTTCATTGCCCGCAGAACCAATGTATGTGCAGTAACTGATCCTATAACCTGAGAGATAATTTGAAGTCACGGAGTTATCATGTTGGTGAGTAAACTCAAGAGTGTGTTGTATTTTGTCAGTTTTCAGGACTGTAGATCGGCGGTAACATTCTGTTTCACTTTTACGATTTAAATACGTCAAAAAATGACTTTGTAATGTTGCTTCACCCAGTGATTGAGATGACAACTCTGCAGATCATTATTATTTATTGCTGTACTTGTCAAACTGTAGTAATTGATGCAGTACTGTCAGTTATCGACAATATGGTTATAAGATTATAAAATTAAACGCATGCTTGTAAATCTCATTTCCATTATTCTTAGGGTCTTTTTTTCCTCTTGCATATCAAATTCAACAATTGTTCAGAGGTTGTTACATTTAATTCTTTTCATCCTCAAAGAAGATGGCAGTTATTTTATTTCAAAATGTCTTAAGGTACCTAATCAGTTTCATCAGATTTTCTTGTTGTTGTTTAAAGCTCTGAAGTGCCATTCATTTGACATGTGTCATAGCCCTTTCAAAATGGATGGTAAAACTAAAATTTAGAGCTCATTAAAGGATGATCTTGAATAACACTTACCGATATTTCTTGGACTTGATAAGTGATTTTGAAATGTTGAACTAAAAATGAAATGCTTTTGCCAAAGAGGTAAATACTCATTTTTTTTTTCCTGGTTACATAGTACTTGTTACTGTAATCCATTTCAGTGGATGATACCTGAATCACACCAGAAGCAGAGGAGGATGCAGAATTTTATTCTGAGAATTTTGTTTAGAAGAGGTGGTTCAGAGAAATTCAAATGGCAAACATTCTTGTTTTTCACCTAATAGTTTATCATTTTGACAGATGAGAGAGGGAAGCTAACCATTTGACACCATCCTCCCCCAAATGGATTTCTACATGGAAGTTAATCAGTAGAACATTTCCAAAGCCATACAGAACATAAAGAGTTTCCCCACACAGATCCCTATCATATGCTCTTATTTTTATCTGATTAAATATTATTAAATGATTTGATGATTTCATTCTTTTCTTTCATTGTGAGAGTAAGATCTCATGCTAATTAATGTTCACCATATATTAACATTTTCATTTTAGTAATTGATATTACATACTTTTCACACATCAAGAGCTAGAAAAATGGAGGTATGTGACCATGTATAGAATAATTTAATTGATGCCGTATTAGTTCTTCTGATGCGGCTAGCTAGGTAAGCTTTGTTTGCAAGCTTGTGCAAGCTTGTAATTAGTAAGCTTGCGCAAGCTTGTAATTGGCAAGCTTGTAATTGGTAAGCTTGCATGGTTTCAAATGTGAGCTTGCAGCAAGCTTGCTGCAAGCTTTCATAACAAGCTCGTGCAAGCTTGCCAATTGCAACCTTACCAATTACAAACTTCCTTTTACTAACTTGTGGAAGCTAGTAATAGGGAAGCTTGTGCAAGCTTGCAATTGGGCAAGCTTGCTGCACAGTTTCATATCTAAGCTTACATAACAAGCTTGCAGCAAGCTTGCTGCAATCTTAAAAATAAGCTTGTGAGTTTGGTTTGGGAAACATGCAAACATATCAGTGTACAAAGTTAGTACCTAAAAGAGAACAATAACAGAGCTAAATTATGTATGTACTGGACTTCCATATAAAAGGACTCCTATCTGTAAAGGAACAACTTGTCATGTCCTTTATATACAGGTTTTACTGTACCTGGGTGTGTACCAGCTGGCTTTTCTAGGGCAAATACTGAAAATGCCAGGCTTTATCAGTATAAGTATTGATCATTGATTCAGTAGTCTTGAGGTTTTTTTCTGTTTCTGACATACACCACTCCCTCGATAACTCGTGCACAACGGGGGTCCAAAAACATCGACCGCGTTATAAGCGAGGGCACGAGTTATCGAGGGACCTATAACAAACAACAAAACTAACAAAGGGATCGACGTAGAGGCAAAAGGGGGTTGGGTTGGGTTGGCATGTTAGTGTTGAATACTCAATTAATAATCGTGCTAAGAACTGTGAATAAATATCTCTTCATAGCGGTGTACTTTGCTTACTTTTTTCCTCACAGAGTAACATTAATTTCAGGATAACTTACAGTGTATTGAGGAGATCATCAAAACATTATTCCACATGGTTTCCGTTCGCTTAACACGTACGACTTCGCACATTGTGTACTACGTCACAAATTTTTGTGCTGAATTGGGTAAATTCTAGTTTTATTGTTTGATCCAAAGCAAACTTTTTTTAATGCAAAAGATCGACACTCATTTCGAAAAAACAATGTCGATCGAACAATGAGTAGATTTGATTGCAGTAGAAGTAAAATGAAAAAAAAAAAAAATTTTACAAGGGTTAACCATTACCAACATGAATGTAATGAGTCTACAAATTTAAAATAACGTTAATTAGAACATGATAATACTTGCAGTTTGTGACATGTTTGACAAATATCACTTCACATTTTGAAAACATCTGTTCATTTTTTTTGTGTTACTCTTTGATTTCTCTGCCGCCTCTGTGTATTGTTCATGGATGATTATCTCTCTGAGCTGGTATGGATAATTACATGCTTCTTCCTGATTCGCTGAGCGTATTTCTCCCGACAATGAATTTTGTTTAATCTCCAAAGCCATCCATGGCTTGCCCTAAAACGAGATTCATTCTCCATACTTTTTGCCATTTTTTCTGCTTGGGCCTTGAGAATTGTTCCAGAGATGGGAACACCTTGTTCACGTTGCTGTGTGAACCATGCGTACACAGCATCATCTAATTCAGTATTGTTTGCAGTCCGTGCGTGTTTTCGTTTGATCCCATTATCTGAATCAACATCATGTAAATAATCCCGAAGTTTCTGCTTATTCTTAAGCCAACGTCTAAATGTCGACTCAGCAATTGTTTAGTTCATTGCAAACGTTGGATCTCGCTTCGCCATTATGAACCCTATCTATGATGCACAGCTTTTCAGTCACTGAGTACACCTTTCGCTTACTTCCTTTGCTCTCCATGATCACATTTACAAATGATTAGGATACATTACTGATATTATATACTTTAGTGATATTAAGTACATAAAAATGTGAAACCATTTTCGATTGGTCAAATAAAATGAATTTTGAGAACAGTAATGACCACAAGAACTTATGCTGCTATTGGCATGCCTTTGAATTTTTTTTTAATTGTACTTCCCTTGCTTGATTTGATACAAAAGACATATTCAAAGTGATAAAACAACACAGGTCTCTTTTAATTGATTTTTTTAATGCAACAAACACTTCCCCAAGTTGTTGATCAAAACAAAGCCAGCATGTAATTAGGTTCTCACAGAAGTACTCACGGGTTTCGATGTGACAGTCGATTGACTCTTTTCATGTTTTCATAGAAGAGAATATGTTGCGATTATAGTGTTCACATTGAAGCGAAATTAAAGGATTAGAATGTGAATTTCACATAGCAAGACATTTAATTGGTGTTTATTTCATTCTTGCCACCTGTTAGCATTTACCAGAATTTTTCGTTGATCGCTGTTTCACCAGACTGTTTATTTACAGTGAATTGACAACTATTTCTCTCAAAAAAACCCCAAACATAATATGTGATATCTTATTAGAACTTGCAAATTTCACAATATGGATTCTATCTTTACGGGCAATAATCACCATTTCCGATGATAAAATGAGCTACCATATTTCATGTATTTTTCGTACCCTTTAATTCTTCGTACACAATCCAGTTATCAAGATAATAATTATTTAAATGTATCATAATTTTTCGTACATATCACTTTGTATTATTTGAAAAATTCGTTAAATTATCAGACATAAAATTTCCACTAAGAAGATTTACGTTTGCAAAAAAGATCAAAAATACCGTATTCCCATTTTGCTTTACAAAAATTAATGATTAATAATTATTTTTTCATGTACGAAAATTTACATAAAATACGGTATGTATCAAGGTTCAATTTACCAATTTACCAATTCTTATTGTGATTGTTTTCACGTTCAGCACATTTTAAAATATATTTTCTTTGGAAAAAAAATCGGGAGCCATGCTGGACACCGCGTTATAAGCGGATTCACGAGTTATCCGGGCGCGAGTTATCGAGGGAGTGGTGTATTGTACTTTTTCACTGAAATGTCCTTCACGTGAAAAAATGTTTTATTGTTGTCTTACACATTTCCAGAGTGTGAAATATTGTTTATAGAAATAATTTGAAAGCAGTGGTTTGAATGGAGTTAATGGTTTATCTATATTAATTATAGTAAACTAAATCACTGCAAAGTTTCAGAAGAATGTATATCTTGTAGATTGGTTAGAAATTATATGTACTGCACCCCTCTGTTTGATTGATGTTTGCACTGAGAGAAATTTTGCTTGATAATTCCAGAATCTTTGCCTTATTGGATGGATCTTAGTCAGGTGATAGACACAGTATCGGACAAGACTGATGCTGCTCTTCAGGCTTTACAGAGTTTTGGAGAGGCGTGGATTAGAGGGCAGCTTAACGTAGGAGAGGACCCCATTAAAAAGTTTACGAATGGAAAATACTCTCAAGTAACTATTTAAATAAAAGATTTAATTTTCATTAGTTATATAAGATATGTTAGCAACAATTTAAAAATGTTTTTGTTGGCATAGGTTGTGCAGTTTTTATTTCAGGGTATATATGCATAGCCTTTGTATGGTAGTTGTTAATAGCTAAAGCTTTTTTAGTGTCTTGTATACTTTTCATTGATTATCATTTTCCTTTAGAGGAGTTGTGTTGCAATTATTAAAATTTATAAGCATTATTTAGTAAGATACAGACAGGTTATAACATCATTTTACATCCAGAAAAATACAATGTAGATGGATATGTAGATGAGAAAAGTTTGGAACACAGATACAGTTAGAAGAGGAAAAACAGTACAGTATCCCATTCAGCTTGCAATTAACAAGCTAGCTTTTAGAATATTTGTAAATTCCTGCATCAAAGCTGGAAATGTAATTAAATTTCCACTTTATTTGCCTTGATAAAATAGAAGACTCATTTCATCAACAATAATGAATGCGTGACTGTGATTGTTTATTTATACTCTCCTAGTGAAAATGTGAAATTTCACTGGTATTTCAGTGAACTTTCATGGAATTTCACTGAAAGTTTTGGTCAAAATATTAGTGAAACTTTAATGAAATTTTTGGTGAGATCTCACAAAAATATCACTGAAATTTTGGTGCAATTCCACTAAAATTTTGACCAAAACTGTCATTGAAATTTCATTGAATTACTGGTGAAATAATGAAATTTC